>JAIUZE010010917.1:0-11202 GCA_022085475.1 Heliosperma pusillum
AAAATGAGACTAGTCTTTATGGGCCAAACTACTATGAATCCCTACTTCGTCGGTAGGCATATAGGACCTTATTCTCTATATGACCCCTTCTACGTTGGGTAAGTAGTGTGTGTTGACCTATTTTATCTCAACATTATAGTCCGAAGAGTTTCTCGTGATTATGATGGACTAAAGATAGAATTTACAGAAATTTATCGACCAAGAATTCTAAAGGTAGAATTAGCCAAGAGGTTGGCTTATCAATTTACAGATAATTGAGTCTTGGGATCATTTATATAATTCTTGAGGGAGGTCAATTGTATAAATGCTCGAGTCTTTGCATTAAAATTTTTTTTTGCACTAGACTTAAATTCAAATCGATGAGTATGCTTATTATGGTTTTTCTTCTTTTTCAGAGTAGAACTCGTTTATATTGATAATACTGCATATAACAAATGGCTGGAAATACTGATATCCCTATGCCAAGTGCCACGCTCGCGCGCGAATCCTGGCTTAAAGCTTTTATGGACTACATGAATCAGTCCACGCGACTGAAGAATGACGGGTCCAACTTTGCGGACTGGGAGGCGGCATTACGGAATGCTGCCATTGCTGACGGTAAGCTCAAGTACTTGACTGAGCCAATACCGCCAAACCCATGCCCCAATGCGAGAGCTAACGAGACACTTGAATATAGTGACTTCGTTATGGAAGCGGGTGCGATAAAGAACGTACTCATCTTTGCAATGGAACTCAATTTGCAAAGACGCTTCATTGCCCAAGGTGCAAATAAGATTTTCACCACGCTCACTAACGAATTTTCAAAAGCACCGAGAATCGTTACATATGAGCATACCTGTCGCTTCTTTGAGGCGAAACTCCAGAAGGGCCAACTGGTTAGCCCACACATTCTTGATATGATTGAGAATGTCGAGAAACTGGAGGCATTTGATTGCAAAATCAGTGAGAGCATAGTCATTGACCGTGTGCTTCATTCACTTCATGATGGTTTTGCCCTTTTCAGGGCAAATGACTATATGAATGATATGAAGAAAAGTCTTCATCAGCTACACTCACTTCTCGTACAGACCGAGAATGATATGAAATTGAGTGGGAGCATGAAGCGAGATGTTCTCATGATTTCCAACAAGGGCAAGGGTAAGGGCAAGGCTCGTGGCGACCTAGATGTAGGAAAGCCAAAGTTTAAAAAGTCAGGAAACGGCAAGAGTGGGCCTGGTGAGACCAGTGGCTCACAAGGCAAGGCAAAGAGCAAGGACAGTAACATGGAGTGCCACCATTTCCACAAGACTGGGCATTGGAGGAGGAACTGTCCCGTGTACCGTGAGGACATAAAAGCAGGCCGCGTCACTCCTGTTGGTATGTCATCTTATATTCATATGATTGAGATTAACCATGCAAGTTTCAGAACTTGGGTACTTGATACAGGTTGTGGTTCTCATCTGTGTAATCATTTGTAGGGCCTAAGAAACATCCCACCTCTCGCAAAGGGTGATGTGGACCTGCGAGTGGGGAATGGAGCAAGAGTTGCTGCAGTTTCAGTGGGAACATATGTAATCCAACTCCCGAGTGGTTTTGAGTTATATTTATATAACTGTTGCTATGTACCCAGTTTATCTAAGAACATTATTTCTGTTTCCGTACTAGATAAAGACGGTTTTTCATTTTCAATAAAGGACAATAGCTGTATTTTCTTTTTTAATGAAATGATTTATGGCAAAGCAGTTTCCATGAATGGAATTTATATCTTAGATCAAACCACAGACATATTGCATGTGAATAATAAGAAATTAAAGGTTGGTGACAAAGATCAAACTTACCTATGGCACTGCCGTATGGGACACATAAATAAGAAACGTGTAAAGAAGCTCATTGACAATGGGACTATCTCCCCATTTGATTACGAATCATTTGGCACGTGTGAATCATGTCTTATCGGTAAAATGACTCGAATTTCCTTCAAAGGTGTTGGAATGCGCGCTAGTGACCTATTAGGACTCATACATACTGATGTATGTGGACCTATGTCAACAAACGCAAGAGACGGCTATAGATATTTTATCACTTTCACGGATGATTTGAGTAGATACGGATATGTCTACTTAATGAAGCATAAAAGTGAGTCCGTTGAAAAGTTCAAGGAATACCAGAATAAGGTTGAAAACCAACTGGGAAGAAAGATTAAAGCACTTCGTTCAGATCGTGGTGGCGAATATCTTTCAAATGAGTTTGATCAACACCTTAAAGACTGTTGTGTAGTATTACAGTTAACTCCACCTGGAACACCTCAATTAAATGGTGTGTCCGAACGGAGAAATCGAACATTACTTGATATGGTTCGATCCATGATGAGTCACACGGTTGTACCTGATTCATTGTTGGGTTATGCTCTTTTGTCAGCTGCTTTAATACTTAACCGAAGTCCGTCTAAAGCTGTAGACAAGACTCCATATGAGTTATGGAAGGGAACGGTCCCTAACTTGTCCTTTATTCGGGTTTGGGGCTGCGAGGCTTATGTCAAGTGGAGACACAAGGATAAGCTCGGCCCGCGATCGGTCAAGACATACTTTATTGGTTATCCAAAAGGAATGTTTGGTCATTACTTCTATTCGCCTACCGAACAACGAGTTTTTGTTGCGGCTAGTGCGAAGTTCTTAAAGAAAGAGTTTCTCGAGAATAAGTCAAGTAATAGAACCTTCGATCTGCCAGAGATTCAAGGACCATCAACCGAGCAACCAATGGAGGAAGAGGTTCCTTCAACTTCTGCTACGGTTAACATCCCTATGGAACCTAGGAGTTGCAGTAGAGTCTCCATTCCTCCAAACAGATACATTGGTATGGTCGAGGAGAATGAGAGTGATGATGTTTTACTCCTAGAGAGTAACGAACCCGCTACCTATAAAGGTGCCATGACCTGTTCCGACTCTAAGCTATGGCTTGAAGCCATTTAATCCGAGATGGACTCCATGTATGAGAATGACGTATGAGATCTTGTTGATTTGCCTGATAAGGTACGGCCTCTTCAGTGCAAATGACTTTATAAGGTTGATAAGTGAATATTTGTATGGTTTTAACCCCCAATTTAGCTCGGTTTTGTATGTCATTTGTGCTTTGTTAAGCCACTTTATGAGCTAATATCGTCTTCTAGGCGAATTCCTATGTTCTAACATTTTTTGTAGGGAAAGTGACGTTTCTACGCCCTTTTTCTATATTTCTGAGCATTTGCCTAGAACCCGAAGATTTGAAGTAAGCTTGACCAAATGAAAGGCATTTCAAGAAGGTTCACTAATTCAAAAGAGAGAAGAAGCAAAGACAGTTTCGTAGTTGTCGGAAGATCAATCAATTAGGCGGAAGAATTCATCGCCTTGCATCAAACCCTATCAACAAACCTGATTGGAGAGGTCAAGGGGGATGATAGAAGTCAAAGCGAAGGAAGATGAAACGTTAGTCAAATACTTCTAGATGCCCACTTACCCGATCGGGTAAGTGTGTACCCGATCGGGTATCCTTGCTGATTCGAGAATGACGGCTACAACTTCCTACTTTTGTCCTATGTGTTTAATCCCCAACCTCTTCTCCACGAAACCCTAATGCTATATATAGATGCTCTAGCCCCTCTTCTCAAATCATCTCATACACACACAATATCTCTTCTCTTCTTACATTTTCTCTTTAGTTTAGTCTTTCTAGTTTAGATCATTTTCTTCTTTAGTCTTTAGTTCTTAGTTTATTTCTGTCCTTTTCATATCAAAACATTAGCTTAGATCAATAAGAATTTCATCCTTGTAATCTCCTTTGTGTGGTTCAAGCGTTGTAATTGGTGGATCGTTTATTATGTGCAAGGATTTTCTATTATTGTTATCATTATCGTCATTGATCGTCATATAGGTATTTCTGTTTTATCCCTTGTTTAATGTCCTTTATTGTTTTCTATTTGATTGTTATTTTCCATACATATTGTCTTAGATTCATTTTAGTACCGTTATAATCGTTGTTTCATTTCCTAGATTATCAATTAGCGTCGTTATTATCGCCATATAAAGAGTCAAAAATCAAATAAACATGTCTATCCTAGTTTTCATTGTTAATATCATTTTAGACATAGATATCATCATGAGTGAGTAGTCATCCTTTCTAGGGTGTAGGGTAGCCATGTTAGATTGATTAAAAGATGTTAATTGGATAAAGAAATTGTGCCTTTAAAACATTGTGTCTATGCATGTTTGGATTGTAATGATAGTTAACAATTTCTGGCCGGAAATCATCGACTAAAATGGAATTCTTTTCCAAGGTAGACATACGAGAATTGAATAGACAAAGCATGACATGGTAGATTAAGACCTAGTAAATCGCATAAAAGCCTGCTAGACCATCTGATCTATGATTGTAATGAACACATCATTCTTACGAACTCACAATGAATTATTTGCATATCCTAAATCCAATTTCATCAATATGTCAATCTACATGTGTGATCCTACTTCCCTAGATGCTTTTCATCACTTGCTTTATTGTTTTCATTTGTTTTTATTTTGTTTTTATTTATGTTCTTTATTAGTTTAGAATTCAAAACCCCAAAACCAAGATATTCATTAGATAAGACCAAATTGCGAGACATTTCACATTCTATTGGAAACACCATCTCCCTGAGGATCGACCTCTACTTCCCTAATTACATTAATTTGTTATTAGCCTAGTCTGGGTAATTTATCTTTGTATCGGGCTCGCGACAAGCACGATCAAATTTTGGCGCCGTTGCCGGGGAGCACGGTTTAGTTTTCCTTTTCTTGTGATTTTTATCGCAATTATTTTTATCTAGTCTTTAGGAACCCAAATTTCTTTAGACCTCTCTTGATTTTTCATCTTAGCTTTTCAATCTTATGCTCAGATCCTCTAGACTAGGGACCCCTATCTCTTTAGACCCCGAACTAGAAAGAACTCTGCGTAGGAAACTAAAGCTACTCAACGAAATTTCAAAAGCTTCTGATATTTCAAGTTTAGATCGTATTCGTGAGAAATACTCGGATATTCTATCTAATCTTGAAGGAGAAGAAGATCCATTCTCATATCCGTTCCCAAAAAAAAAAAACCAATCAAATTTCAAACAACACTTCATCTTCATCTTCACAAAATAAAAATGGTTCGACTTTCAGACCATTCCAAACCAACGCAGAAACATTTCCAAGGGGTATTGCTACACCCCAAATTGCAGCCGAAAACTTTGAAATCAAACCTGCCTTCATTAACCTTATAGAAAGAAGCCAATTTAGTGGCAATGCCACAGAAGATCCCAACCTTCATATCCAAAACTTCTGTGACTATTGCTCCACTATTAGACAAACTGGAGTCACCCAAGGGCAAATTAGAGAGATGCTCTTCTCATTTTCTTTGAGGGGTAAGGCAAAGTTGTGGATTCATAGCCTCGATAAGGTTACATTAGGTATCACCGATTGGGAGAGTCTAGCTGTTGCCTTCTACCAAAAGTACTCTCCTCCAGAAAAGACCGCTTTGTTGAGAAGTCAAATCACTAGTTTCCGACAAGGGGATGATGAGAGTCTATATGAAGCTTGGGAGAGGTACAAGGATTTGCAAAGAGAGTGTCCTCATCATGGGATAGATCCATGGCTCCTCGCCATCATATTCTATAATGGGTGTTTTATAGAGTCCCGTCGTATCCTGGATTCTGCTAACAATGGAAGATTTGATCAAATCAATGTTGAAAATGCCCACACTACCATTGAATCCATGGCAATTCACGATTCTCAATATAGAAATTCCCGCTCCATACCATCAAAATCTAAGCAAGAGGACCCCACTTTGACACTTTTACAAGCTCAAGTAGCCCTTCTCACACAAAAACTAGAACAAATTCAATCCTTTACATCTCAACAGAATGACAATGGTGTAAGTAAACTTGAAGCCATGATGCTGCAATTGGCTCAAAGGCAAGACACCATGATAACTAAATTCCATGAGAGCGATCAAGCTAAGGATGCCGCCATCAAATTGTTGGAAGCTAAAATTTCCCAATATGCCTCTTCTAATACCCACCAAAAGCAAGGGCAGCTGCCTTCACAATGTTACCAACCTCACGAAATTGTAAATGCCATTTCCTCAAGAAGTGGTAAGCATAATGATGAGCCAGTGGTTGTTGATGTTGAAGATAAGGTGCCCATGTCAAAGGGGAAAGAGCCCGAGATTCCTATTGAGATCAAAGTCCCATTTCCCCAAAGATTAGCCAAGCACAAGGAGGAGGCAAAGTATGGTAAGTTCCTTGACGTCGTCAAGAACTTAAAGGTAACAGTCCCTTTCATTGAGTTGATTTCCCAAGTTCCTTCTTATTCCAAGTTTATGAAGGAAGTCCTCAACAAGAAAAGATCCTTCAATGAGATGAAGACCGTAGCTTTCACTGAAGAGTGTAGTGCACTCTTGCAAAATAAGTCTCCACCAAAACTCAAGGACCCTGGTAGTTACTCCATCCCTTGCACTATAGGCACATATACCATTGATAAGGCCCTTTGCGATCTAGGTGCTAGTGTAAGTGTCATGCCCTTTTCTTTGTTTGAAAAACTTAACATGGGTGCTTTGAAATGCACTAATATTACTTTGCAAATGGCGGACCGTTCTCTAAAACAACCTATGGGTGTTTTAGAAGATGTGCCTGTCAAAGTTGGTAAGTTTTTCATTCCCGTTGACTTTCTAGTACTTGACACGGCCGAGGACTCTAAAATCCCAATCATTTTGGGAAGACCCTTTTTGCACACCACTGGTGCAGTTTTCGATGTCAAGAATGGGAAGTTGACATTAGAGTTAGGAGATGACAAGGTGACCTTTGGTAAAAATTCCACCGTTAGGAGTCCTGTGCTAGAAGACTCATGTTCTATGCTTGATGTTGATGACTCTTCTATTGTTTCTTCTATGCCTCGATCCTTACTGACGGATCCGTTGGAGGAACATGTTAGTGTTGATTCTCTTGCAGGTGAACATACTAAAAGCACTACTGCTAAAAGTGCTAGAAAGGGCTATTCTCGGAAAAGTTTGGCATGGATGGAGAATGTAAAGAACGCTATAAAGATGAGTTTGGATGATAGTGAACTTAAAGATAAAGGATGATTTCAAAGAAAGAAATGGAGTCTAGCAAGACTTTTAAATTGCGCTTCTCGGGAGGCAACCCGTGTTCCTTTTCTTTTTGCATTTTTATTTTTTTTCCTTTTTCATTGTTAGGATTTATTTTGCAGATGAAAGAGTTTTTGAAGAATCTATAAAGACCTTCCTTGTCAAGTCCAAAAAATAGCTTGGGGGAGTCCGCGCTGACTAGTAAGCTTCACTCTTCTTTCATTTTTCCTTTTCCCCATTAAGCATCTCATTGCATATTTTGTCTTTGTGCTAACATTGAGGACAATGTGATGTTTAGCTTGGGGGAGGGATTGCAGTTTCCCATTTTGCATTTTAGTTGTTTATATTTTTCAAATTTTGAATAAAAAAGAAAGAGAAGATTTTTGAGAAAATTTAAAAATTTCTGAACACAATTGAATGCTTTTCATGCTTTGCTTGCTTGATTACTATGCTATCATGTTACATTTCCCAAACTTAGAACTTTCAAAAGATAATGATTCAACTTTCATTGAATTGTGCATACATGGGGAAGTCTTGTACACAGTAGGCATGGAATGAATCTATAGATGAGTACGCTTGATCTTGACATTTGGCAAGTTACATATATTGTAAGGTAGAACCTCCTTAGGCTGGTACATCTATACCCAGTCTCATTTAGGTGTGTGTAGTTCTCCTTGTGATGTGTGTCATGTCAAAACGCATAAGTATGTTTCTCATTTCATTTCTATAAGCATTGCATTCATGATTCACTATGATTTGAAGCCTTTTTCACTTTGAATTACACCTCAAAATAAGCCCTTTCATACAAATGCTTCACAAAATAATAGCTACATACAAAAACTGCCTACCTTTTGAGCTAGTAGCTAGACTATGGTGTATGGGTGCTCTTTTGAGAAGATTTTGTTCCTTAATGACAAAGTGAATTTGGAGAACGAAAAATATTCAAGAAGTGATGTTCAAAAGAAAAGAAAAGAAAAGAAAAGAAAAGAAAAGAAATAGAAAAAATGAAAAAAACGGAAGTGATGTTCAAAAAGAAAGGAAAAAAAAAGAAATAGAAGAAGTTGTGAGTATCTCCTCAAAATGTCAAGTCAATATTCAAAAGGAGTTTACCCTTGTGTTTCGTGTGTAATAAGCCAATTTGTTGCTTCTGGCTTCGTTTTTCGTCTTTTGGAAATCAATCAAAAGTTTGGATTGAGTATTCATTTATCATTGGTCAGTTGCTAGCTCATTCTAACCTTCACATGACGATAACTGTTTGTCCACCTTTCACCCATTTCCCAAAGCCTTCTTCATTGTTTCGGCTTCTTTTCTATGTGCATTGTGATCTTTGACTTGTGTTTTGAATTGTTTACCATATTAGACTGCGGACACATTTTCATAAGTCGTAGATAGGTGAGTGTCTCAAAAACATTTACACATAAAGAAATCACCGTTTACATGCAATGAGTGTTCGAGTGTGCTGTGAGAGTCCATTTGTCAAAAGATCATGCAAGAGCCGAAAATTCTATAGTGAAAGTCTTTGTGCTACGCCGTTATGTAAATCTCAGCCATGTTTATGTATCATTCTTGCCCACCATGTTTTTGGGTTATGATTCATTATGTTTTCAAAGTTTTACGTTGAGATTTGTTTCTTGATGGTGTAGTAGCCAACGCTTGCAGCCTTGTCCTGGTATTGTTTGTTATGTTTGCTTGAGGACAAGCAAAGGTTTAGCTTGGGGGAGTTTGATAAGTGAATATTTGTATGGTTTTAACCCCCAATTTAGCTCGGTATTGTATGTCATTTGTGCTTTGTTAAGCCACTTTATGAGCTAATATCGTCTTCTAGGCGAATTCCTATGTTCTAACATGTTTTGTAGGAAAAGTGACGTTTCTACGCCCTTTTTCTATATTCCCGAGCATTTGCCTAGAACCCGACGATTTGAAGAAGCAAGCTTGACCAAGTGAAAGGCATTTCAAGAAGGTTCACTAATTCAAAAGAGAGAAGAAGCAAAGACAGTTTCGTAGTTGTCGGAAGATCAATCATTTAGGCGGAAGAATTCATCGCTTTACATCAAACCTTATCAACAAACCCGATTGAAGAGGTCAAGGGGGATGATGGAAGTCAAGTCAAAACAAAGGAAGATGAAACGTTAGTCAAATACTTCTAGATGCCCACTTACCCGATCGGGTAAGTGTGTACCCGATCGGGTATCCTTGCTGATCCGAGCATGACGGCTTCAACTTCCTATTTTTTTCCTATGTGTTTAATGCCCGACCTCTTCTCCATGAAACCCTAATGCTATATATAGATGCTCCAGCCCCTCTTCTCAAATAATCCATCCTACACACAACATCTCTTCTCTTCTTACATTTTCTCTTTAGTTTAGTCTTTGTAGTTTAGATCATTTTCTTCCTTTGTGTTTAGTTCTTAGTTTATTTCTGTCCATTTCACATCAAAATATTAACTTAGATTAATAAGAGTTTCAATCTCTGTAGTCTAGTTTGTTGGGTACAAGTGTAGAGATGCGTGAATTGAGTAGACAAAGCATGACATGGTAGATTAAGACCTAGTAAATCGCATAAAAGCCCGCTAGATCATCTGGTCTATGATTGTAATGAACACATCATTCTTACGAACTCACAATGAATTATTTGCATATCCTAAATCCAATTTCATCAATATGTCAATCTACATGTGTGAACCTACTTCCCTAGATGCTTTTCATCACTTGCTTTATTGTTTTCATTTGTTTTTATTTTGTTTTTATTTATGTTCTTTATTAGTTTAGAATTCAAAACCCCAAAACCCAGATATTCATTAGATAAGTCCAAATTGCGAGACATTTCACATTATATTGGAAACACCATCTCCCTAAGGATCGACCCCTACTTCCCTAATTACATTAATTTGTTATTAGCCTAGTCTGGGTAATTTATCTTTGTATCGGACTCGCGACAAACACGATCAAAGATAAAGTATTCCATAGAAGGACAACCAGACTCCTATAAGGCACGACTAGTGGCAAAAGGTTTCACTCAAGTGCAAGGATTGCATTATGATGAAATTTTTGCACCCGTAGTTATTCTGCGTTACATTCGGATAATCTTAGCGATTGCCGCTTTTCATGACTATGAAATTTGGCAGATGGATGTGAAAACCGCCTTCTTAAATGGTTTTCTGGAGGAGGAATTGTACATGGTACAACCCGAAGGTTTCATTGATCCTACAAATCCTAAGAAAGTTTGCAAGCTTAAGCGTTAGATTTATGGATTTAAGCAAGCTTCTCAGAGTTGGAATCATCGTTTCGACCAGGTGATAAAAGAGAATGGTTTCACTCGATCGGTCGAGGAACCATGCTTGTATGTCAAGTCGAGTGGGAGTAAGATTGTCTTCTTAATATTGTATGTTGATGACATACTCTTGATTGGAAATGACATCCCTCTCTTATCTTCGGTAAAAGTATGGTTAACGAACCATTTCCAGATGAAAGATCTGGGTGAGGCACAACGCACATTGGGGATCCGTATCTATAGAGATAGATCACGACGGATGTTATCACTAAGTCAGGAGTCTTATATAGATAAGATTCTTGAGAGGTTCAGCATGACCAACTCCAAGAAGAGGAACCTTCCAATGATTACTGGGATGCATTTGAGTAAAGCTCAGGCACCCAAGACATCGGAAGAGGTCGAGCACATGAGTCGTGTTCCTTATGCATCAGCTATAGGATCGATCATGTATGCCATGATATGCACACGTCCGGACGTGGCATTGCATTGAGTATGACGAGTCGGTACCAAGGCAATCCAGGTGAAACACACTGGATGGCTGTCAAAAACATCCTTAAGTACTTACGAAGGACTAAGGATTGGGTATTGACTTATGGAGGACACACTGATCTATGCGCAATCGGTTACGCAGATGCTAGCTTCCAAACAGATCGATATGACTCGAAATCTCAGTCTGGATTCGTCTTTACTCTTAATGGCGCTGCGGTCAGTTGGAAAAGATCCAAACAGAGTGTTATAACAGATTCTACAACTGAGTCCGAGTAATATGCCGCTTCAGAAGCTGCAAAGGAAGCTATATGGATGCGTTAGTTCTTACAA
>JAIUZE010010918.1:0-60127 GCA_022085475.1 Heliosperma pusillum
CACGGTCGTGAAATGCTCATTCCCCTTCTTCCTTCGCTTGATTTTGTTGTTTCCTTCTCGGTTTCGCTTGCCTTGACTCGGGAGGGCTTTGGCGCGTCGAGTAGGGTCCCCAAGGGTATGTGGGGCCCCCTAGGTATGACGTGGGTCCTCCGAATGATTCACCTTCTTCTTTGTTGATCAAAAGTAGGTAGAAATTGCCTCAATTGACGGTTTACCTACAAAAACACGATAAAAGCAAGAAATATGCTAGAAGAAGGTAAAACACGTAGAAACGTTCCTAGGGAGCGTTAAAGGCAAGCAAAACGAGATGAAAATGGGTGAAAGTGTGGGGTGAAATGACACTATATCAAATTTCCCCAAACCAAACCCTTACTCGTCCCGAGTAAGGATGAACAATAGTCAAGACCCTTAATTAACTACGATAAACCTAACCGATACAAGGCAATTAACGGGCCTTGCTCCGTCCCTTCAACTCACAACAAGGTATCCATGAGGTAGGACAACTTCTTGCAAGGCAAGTGGGGTCTTGCCAAAACTTCGATGCATTCTAGGAAATAAAGCACACAAAAACAAATGAGAATGCATCTACAAAAGCAAATGGCAACATGCCTCATCCATGCGCCGGGATTCATCTAAAATGGAAAAATTTCAAGCATGCAAAATTCCTATGTACTTACTAGTTTTACAAAGAACATGCCTAGAAAGATAGAAATAAATCACCTCTTTATTGTGTAAAATTAGTATATTCGTTCACGTTTACTAGAAAACTTTGTCAAGGGTGAAAAAGCGGGATGGGAAGCGAGGGCCCCATGGTGTTAGAAGACACTGTAGGATCGGAATTCCGCCTCTCACCTAAGTGAAAGGAAGGGCCGTCCCCTCTTAGCCATGCAACGTAGGAGTAATCATCAAAAAGGTAAGGAAACGAGATGTTTGAGTTCTTATTTTGTTTCTTTTTCTTTTCTTTTTTTCTTTTTCTTTCTTTTTTTTTTTTTTTTTTGATTTTTTTGGTGCTTGATTTGAGTGCCTTTTGAGAGCAAGGTAGCCTAGCGAAAGGTGTGCGGCGGAGACCAACAATAGGCAAATCCTCGCCGTAGCGACATCGAGAGCGACCCCATATGTATTGAGGGTACTCTAGAAGAGCCTAGAAGTCTCCATATGCACTCCCTAAGCTAGGACTAAGGCAAAAATGTGCAAAATTTCAAGCTTTTCTTTTTTTATTATGTTTGAACTCAATTTTTTTTTTGAACTTTTGATGGAAAAATTTCCTTTTTGTCAAATGTAGTGAAATGTGATGATTGAACAATTACATGGTCTCGAGAGTCACCTAGGAAAGCGTTCACTAAGGAATTTTCACACCATGGGGATGGTCAAGATGATAAATGCAAGCCCTTGACTAGGCTCTAGGAAACGGTGCGAAAATTATACTAAAAATACACATTAGAAGGTGTTTCAAAATCTATTTAAATAGGCAAAGTGCTAGGCAAAACGAGTATCTACAAGGGTCTATTCAAGCTTGTTCAATTTCCAAATTAGGCATCCCAAAAAGTTCTCCTAAATGCAACTATATGCCATGATCTAAAATTAAGCAACATATATACAATCTAATGCAAATGCTCTAGTGAACTACGTGACAATTAATCTAATGAAACCTCCTAACAGCACATAAGTCACGCAACCGCCAATTCATCAAAATCCACACCGCAATCATCAACAAACTCCTCCAAAACTTCTCAAATGATAAGAAGTAGAGAAAGAAAGAAGGGGAATGAATAGGAGCGATCATACCATGGCGGTCTTCTTAATCCCTTCAATAAGTTTCTTAGCGATGTGTAGTGGACCTATGTATGGAGGTTAGAAGAAAACAATGCAAATATATACACAAACTAAGATATAAACAAGCTAATTTTTAGGAATTTTCAAATTTTTCAATTTTTTTTTGGATTTTTTGAATGATTTTAAATGCAAAATAAAACATGTTTTTGGATTTTTTTTTTTCAACAAAAAATGAAAATAAAAACTATGAAAATAGTTTCCCATCCCCCACATTGGAACAAACATTGTCCTCAATGTATGAAATAGGATTATTGAAAGTAAAAAAAATAAATACATGTTTTTGGGTTTTTGAATATTTTCTAAAAGGAAAGAACATGTTTTTGGATTTTTTATATTTTGAAAAAATAAAAACTTGTTTTTGGGATTTTTGATTTTTTTGATGAATATTCACAATATGAACAATATAAACAAGATGGTTAGTTATGCAAATGAACTAATCTATATGAAATGCATGAACTAAATAAAAATCCTAAAACTAAATGCAAAATGATATAATACAAGTGCATGATCTAAGTAAATGCAAACTAAACTATATGCAAATCTAGAGTCCCGTTGTGGTGGTAAGGTGCATAAATGCAAGCCCCTCATGGGGGTACCTCCCACAAGAAAGTCTAGTGTGCCATATCGGAGTCTCATCGTGGCGGTAAAATGCATAAATGCACGCCCCTCATGGGGGTACCAACCACGGGAAAGTCTAAAAATGACACCTAACTACGTGATGCATGAAAATAGCTAAATGCAAGGTTGTTTGTCAATTTGGATTTTTCATGGGGAGCAAAATATTGGTGTCCGATGGGATGGACACCCGCCTTCAATGTTGCCGAGGCCAACCAACACAACACACAAATTACAAGTTAGAGAAACAAATTATAACAAATCATAGAGAGGAGAGGAGGAGACACACACTAGAGGGGAGGGGGAAGATGCTAAACAAGTCACCTAGACACCACTCCGACTCTTCCAATTATCAAACAAAAATACTAAACCTCCTCAAAAGGTCTCCATCTCATCCTCATCATCATCATCTCCACCACCACCACCACCCTCTTTCCTATTCCCTCTTGAAGAAATAAAAGGGCCTTGATAGTCTATTCCCCACACATCAAACACTTCCACTTCAAGAATCCCCCTTTGGGGCATCTCATTCCTCCAAGAAATGTTGCCGGTGCGTTGACAAGCATCGCAACATTGGACAAAGTGCTTAACATCATGGAACATAGAGGGCCAAAAGAACCCGGATTGAAGTATTTTAGCAACAGTCTTGCTTGCCCCATGGTGCCCTCCATAAGAAGAGGAGTGGCATCCTTTCATGATTTCTTCATACTCCCATTGTGGTACACATCTTCTATACATCCCATCACCACACTCCTTAAACAACAAAGGATCATCCCAAAAGTATCTCTTAGCTTCAAATAAAAATCTCTTCTTTTGATTGTGGTTGATGCCCGGTGGAAGAACACCACCCACAATATATTTGGCAAAATCCGCAAACCAAGGTGCTTGATTTTGGATTGTTTCATGAATTGCAAAGAGAAAATCATCCGGGAATGAATCGTTGATAGGCATGTCATCTTTACTTCCATCATAGCATAGCCGGGACAAGTGGTCCGCCACCGCATTTTCCGCACCCTTCTTATCTCTTATCTCCAAATCGAATTCTTGTAAGAGAAGGATCCATCTAATGAGGCGGGGCTTAGCTTCTTTCTTGGCAAGTAGATATTTGAGTGCGGCATGGTCCGTATACACAATGACTTTGGAGCCAATCAAATACGAACGGAACTTATCAAGAGCAAAAACAATGGCAAGAAGCTCTTTTTCCGTTGTTGCATAGTTCACTTGTGCCTCATCAAGGGTTTTGCTAGAATAATAAATGGCATGCAAAGCTTTATCCTTCCGTTGGCCAAGAACCGCGCCAACGGCATAATCGCTTGCATCGCACATCACCTCAAATGGCAATTCCCAATCCGGGGATTGCATGACCGGAGCCGTAATAAGAGCTTCCTTTATCCTATCAAATGCCTCAACACACTCATTAGTAAAATGGAAAGGGGTATCCTTGAGGAGAAGTTGTGTAAGTGGTTTAGCAATTTTGGAGAAGTCCTTGATGAACCAGCGATAAAAGCCGGCATGACCAAGGAAGCTTCTCACCCCTTTGAGATTTGAAGGTGGGGGTAATTGCTCAATCACTTCCACCTTTGCTCTATCAACTTGGATACCCTTTTCCGAAATAAGATGACCGAGAACCACCCCTTCATTTACCATGAAGTGGCACTTCTCCCAATTCAAAACAAGACTAACTTCTTCACATTTTTGCAACACCAAGGACAAATTATGCAAGCACAAATCAAAATCTTTCCCATATACACTAAAATCATCCATAAAAACTTCCATGATAGATTCAATGTAATCGGAAAAAATGCTCATCATGCATCGTTGAAATGTAGCCGGGGCATTGCAAAGACCGAAAGGCATTCTCCTATAGGCAAAAGTGCCATAAGGGCATGTGAATGTGGTCTTAGATTGGTCAATCGGGTCAATTGGGATTTGGAAAAATCCCGAGTATCCATCTAAATAGCAAAAATACTTGTTTGAGGCAAGTCTTTCTAAGAGTTGGTCAATGAAGGGAAGGGGAAAATGATCCTTTCTTGTTGAGGCATTCAACCTCCTATAGTCTATGCACATCCTCCACCCCGTCACTACCCTAGTTGGCACTAGCTCATCTTTATCATTCTTCACTACCGTGGTGCCACCTTTCTTTGGCACCACTTGCACGGGGCTAACCCAATCGGGGTAAGAGATTGGGTAGATGATCCCGGCATCTAGTAGCTTCATGACTTCTCCCTTGACTACTTCTTGCAAAGTGGGGTTTAGCCTTCTTTGGGGTTGCCTTCTTGGCTCATGGTCATCTTGCATATGAATTCTATGCATACACAATTCGGGGCTAACCCCCTTCAAGTCATCCAAGCTATAGCCTATAACTTTCTCATGTTTTCTCAACACACACAACAATGCATTTAATTGATCATCATCAAGATTAGCATTTACAATTACCGGTTTGCACTTCGACTCATCAAGATAAGCATATGCTAAGTTAGAGGGAAGGGGTTTAATAGAAGGAGCTTGTACCTCTACCGCAATGTCTACCGAACAAGAAGTTTGGATGATAGACTCGAGTCTTAGAAGTTGTTGTTCATCAAGCTCTTCTCCCTCCAAAGTTGCTTCAAGTAAGTCGAACTCAAACCCATGTAGCTCCTCCATGATATCCCTTGGCTCTAAAGTCAAGATAGCCTCCAAAGGGTCCCTCATAAAGAAGCTAGGTGTAACTTCTTCAACGAAGGCATCAATAATGTCAATGAAATAACATGCTTCTCCAAGATTGGGGGCTTTCATGGCATTTTGCAAGTTGAAAGTAATTTGTTCATCTCCCACTTCAAGGGTTAGCCTTCCGTGTTTCACATCAATCACCGCTCCGGCGGTGTGCAAGAATGGCCTCCCGAGAATAATGGGGATTTGAGAATCCTCCGCCATATCAAGGACAATGAAATCCACCGGGATGAAAAATTTCCCAATTCGAACCGGGACATCCTCCAACACACCCAAAGGTTGCTTTGTAGATCGGTCCGCCATTTGAAGTGTAATGTTTGTGCATTTAAGCTCTCCCATGCCAAGTTTTTCACATATGGAGTATGACATCACACTCACACTAGCTCCCAAATCACACAAGGCTTTGTCAATGGTTATGTTGCCTATGGTGCATGGGATGGAGAAACTACCCGGATCCTTCAATTTTGGAGGGGTTGGGTTTTGTAGAAATGCACTACATTCACCGGTGAATGCCACGGTTTCAACTCCACTCAATGACTTCTTCCTTGTAAGGATGTCCTTCATAAATTTTGCATAGGCGGGGATTTGAGTAATGAGGTCGGTGAAAGGAATGGAGACCTCCAAGTTCTTGACAATTTCCATGAACTTGCCTAGTTGTTTGTCAAGTTTTGTTTTGGCTTGTCTTGAAGGAAAAGGTAGCCTTATCACAATAGGCTCCTCAACCTTCTTGTTTGTTGTTATCACATCATCATTCTTTTCAACAACAACTTGCTCACTTGAAGAGCACTCTTCCTCCTTATCATTCAATTCAACAATTTCAATTTCAATTGGCCCATCATCTTCCACTTTGTCTCCCTCTCCATTATCATCTTCAATTGACATTCTTGGTCCCTCATAACTCTTTCCACACCTCAAATGTATGGCATTGGCAGTTTCATTTCTAGGTGGGTTACCTTGAGGAGGTAATTGACCCTTTCCCCTAGAGGAACTCCCCGAAGCTATTTGGGTCACTTGGGTTTCAAACATTTTATTGTGGGCAAGGATGTTATTGATGATAATATCTTTGGCTTGGTTATCTTTTTGCAATTGGAGAATCGCTTTGTGAATGTCCAAGTTTGGATCCCCAACTTGTGGTTGCATGGGAGGTTGATTTTGTGGTGGGTTGTATTGATTTTGGTTGTATTGTGGTTGATTGTAGGAAGGTTGGTTTTGATTGTATTGTTGTCTTTGGAAATTTTGTTGATTGTTTCTCATGGGTGGGGCAACATATGGTTGTGGTTGAGGGTGATAAGGGTAAAATCGCGTCACCTTAATCAAAGTAAACCTAATTCACAACTAACTAATAGTCAGCGGTAAGTAAGATATCGAATCCACAAGGAGGCGGTAGTATTCTAATCTGATAAACTAGGTTTGTCTCTAAGTAACAATTCGGGGTTTGAGATTTGAGTTCTAAACTAAAAGCAATCAACAATAACAATAAATAATAACAATAATAACAATAATAATAACAACTAATAATAAGCAATAACAAACTAATAAGGTTGAAAACAATAAGATTAAAAGTCTAGGGTCTCAGGTTCACTAGGATTATTGTTCAGGGGTAGGGATAAAATCAACTATCATGCAATAAATTTATCTAAGGTCACAAGATCGGTCGATTCAATTATGCCCTTTAGATCTACAATTTAACATGCGATCGCTATCATTAAACGAGTTCTATTCAATTATCGTAGCCTATCTTAGTCTTAACCCGGTCGGTGTCAATCCTAATTTGCGAGACTAGTTAATTAATTCTGGCCAGTAATCAATAAACTAGAATTAAAACGATAATCAAACAATAACCATGCAACTGCAATTCAATCAATTAATCTACCCCTTCTAACAATCCTAGATCCCCTTTCAACCCTAGAAAGGATTTTAGCTACTCATAACGATATAAACAACAACAATAATAATTAAAGTAAACATGATTAACAATTATGAAAGGATGAACAAAGAATAATTAAAGAACTAGAAAGTAATTAAATAAATAACTAAGAAAGATTGAAGAATACCGATTACAAGATGAACTAAAGACAATCGTCTTTGATGAAATAAATCCGGAGACAAGCAAACTAAATTAGGTTTTCTAATTTAAAGCAATAAAGCATTGAAAAGCATAGAAAAGCATGAAAGACAAGCTTTCCTTTTATAATACAAAAATCTAATTAATTAGGTTAAAGTTTAGGAAAATAGGAAAAAGTCGCCGAAATATTGGGTTGCTCGATCGAGCAAGGGTATCTTGCTAGATCGAGCAACCTTCAGCCCGACTCGATCGAGCAAGGCACTATGCTCGATCGAGCAGCCTTCAAAATGGCTTGTTTCTTCGTTTTTCTTCATTTCTTTTCCACCGTTCTCGATTCCCGTGCCTAACCTTCTACGATCCGACTCCGCCATGCTCCATATCAACTCTAAAAGCTCCAAATGCATCCAATCTGCATTAAAATATAACAAAAGCGGCAAAATCGATATTCTAGCTAAAATAGCATAGAATAAGCAAGGAAAGACGGTAAATCGAGTTATTTGCAACTTAGGGAAGCATAAAATATGTATATAAATAGTGATCATCAGAGGGTTTTGAACATTTTGGCTTTTGTATGAGAGATTTGGGTGATTCTTTGTGTTCTCATTGTAGAAGTTGGAGTAGGGGGTTCCTTGCCTATAAGATTGAAAGGCATTCACTTGTTCCACGGATCCTCTACATTCTTGAGGATCATGACCAAATGTTCCACAACATTCACAAACCCCTTCAGGTAAGCTTGGTGTCATCACCATAGCATTCACTTGTTGCATAGGAGGTTGAGTTAATGAACTTTGAGCTTGTTGGAATAGAGCCGTTTGTTGGTCCATTTTGAGGTTCATTGCTTCCATATAAGAGCTAAGTTGAGCGCCAAAATCGGCTCCCATTTGGGTAACGGAGCTCACTTCATGTCTTCCCCTAGGAGTTTGCCTTGGCCTACTAAATTGTGAGTTATGGGCCGCCATCTCCTATATTCTTGCCCAAGTTTGAGCATCATCTACTTCCGTGAACCTTCCATTTGATCCCATGTTCAAAATTCCTCTAGCATCTTCATAAAGTCCATTCCAAAATTGTTGTACTAAGAACCACTCACTCAAACCATGGTGAGGGCAAGAACGAATCATCTCCTTGAATCGGTCCCAAGCTTCATAGAGTGACTCTTCATCCCTTTGCTTGAACCCGGTTATCTTAGCTCTCAACATATTTGTCTTTTCCGGTGGATAGAACTTTTGATAAAAAGCTAGAGCTAACTTCTTCCATGAGTCAATACCTAGAGCGACCTTGTCAAGACTCTTCAACCATCGTTTTGCCGCTCCAATAAGAGAGAAAGGAAACAAGACCCATCGGATTTGGTCTTGAGTCACTCCCGTTTGAGAAACGGCATCACAATAATCACAAAAAGTCTCCATGTGTAGATGAGGGTCTTCACTTGGCATACCTCCAAATTGGTTTCTCTCCCCCAATTGGATAAAATCGGTTTTAGCAATGAAATTTCCGGTGAGATTTTGTGGTACGGGGGTGGTGTTTGGAAGAGTATCCTCCGTGGGAATGGAGTGAGATGAGAATTTAGGCATTCTTAGAAGAGTGGGTGGTTGGATGTCTTGTGGGATGGTTGGTGGGATTCCAAAAGGATTCACAAATTCCGCAATCGGCACAAAATCCTCCCAATTCTCTACACTTGGATGCTCAATTTCTACCTCGTTACTTTCCCGAATTTCCCTTTCTTCAATTGAAGGTAGAGGCTCCTCCGTTGTGATAATCGGATTTGAAGAAGAGCTTCTACTTGCGGTTTTGAAGACTTTGCGAAGTCTCCTAAAGGTCCTTTCGATCTCGGGATCGATTGGAGGTTGATCCTTTGGGGGAGCTCGCCTGGGCATACAAGAAAACTAAATGTAAACGGTGAGAATGCCTTGAGAAACTAGGTTTCTCAAGACAAGAGGCAAAAAACTAAAGCAAACTAAAAACAATCAAATTAAACATACACCGTCCCCGGCAACGGCGCCATTTTGATGTAGTGAAAATAGTTTGTAAGAAGGGATGTCGATCTCAGGGACGGTTGTTGCTTAGAAATGATCTAAAAGTTGGCTAGAGTCTCTTGCAAGTCACAAGTAATTATGGGTTTGGGTTTGTTGACTAAACTAAGATAACAACAATTAAAAACAATTAAAAACGACAAAGGAAGTCTAAGACGAGAAAGATAATCAAGTAAGAATCAATAAAAGGAAGGTCTAGGATTGATGGGTTCAAATGGGTAATTCGGGTTCTAGTGAGTCGGGTTCATAGTTGATGGGTAGTCAAACTTGGGCGCGGTGGATTGAGACTCTCGAACTTACAATCCCTCCCATATACCGAACCAAGCTAGCTCTCACGTACACACGGTCGATATACCAACTATATGCAAATCCTAACATATTCCGAGGCTATCGATCTTACGGAAATGTACGATAAACATGAATCATGCAAGATTGTCAAGCAAGCACTTCATCAAACATATGGTATGCAAAAGTTGGAAGAAAGACAATTAATCAACAATTTAACCCGACTAACAAAGATTAACCCTCATTAAAACCCATTATCCCCCACTAATCCTAGATAAATCACTACTCAATCATACTCAAGGGGAATTCAACATTTACTAGAGATTGTAAAAGGAAATCAACAACAACATTAAACATTTCTAATTAACAATAAGTAGATAACGATAATCGAAATGAAAACTTAATTAAAGGCAAGATTAAGTGGAGAATTTATACCAACTTGGAGAAAGATAAGAACTTTGATATAAATACCAAGATTTCGTCACAAATCTTCGAATATAACCCGAGTTCATACACTAAACCAAGTTGAAATCACTAATTAACCGACTAATTTGCTTAATTAAGAAAGATTAGTACAAGATTAAATACTAATTATATGAAAGTTTCAGATCTAGGGTTTCGTGCCCTTTAATTACATAAGAGGGTCTATATATAGGTTTACAAAATGAAGGAAAGATGGGCCTCGAGAAGCTTCATGGACTGACAAAGTCACGACCGTGAAATGGGTTTCACGGTCGTGAAACACGTCTCACGACCGTGAGATGCATTTCACGGTCGTGAAATGCTCATTCCCCTTCTTCCTTCGCTTGACTTTGTTGTTTCCTTCTCGGTTTCGCTTGCCTTGACTCGGGAGGGCTTTGGCGCGTCGAGTAGGGCCCCCAAGGTATGACGTGGGTCCTCCAAATGATTCACCTTCTTCTTTGTTGATCAAAAGTAGGTAGAAATCGCCTCAATTGACGGTTTACCTACAAAAACACGATAAAAGCAAGAAATATGCTAGAAGAAGGTAAAACACGTAGAAACGCTCCAAGGGAGCGTTAAAGGCAAGCAAAACGAGATGAAAATGGGTGAAAGTGTGGGGTGAAATGACACTATATCACTAGGCGGTTAGGGGTTAGGTGTGGGTCTGGTTTGAGTGGTGGTTGTTCGGAGGTCTGGCAACGGGTAACTCCCTACAAAAGTGGTGCGATATCGACTTGTAACTCCCCTATTAACATTCTACAGGAGCATCATTCTCGTACTTGGACTCGTTTAGAGAGCGTATCCATCCAAAGAGGCAAAGTTGTGTCCACATGACCACATGTAACAAACCAAGCAAGCATCTTTGACAATTTGCACTTGTACTAGTTGGCCATCACACGTGTGTAAGTGTGTATGACCGCGTCACCCCATGGCTGCTGCCTGCTGGCTATTGCAATCTTATGGACCGGCGTAAGTCTTAGGTTACGTCATACTTCTCCTATATATAATTATATACACCACCCCACGAATCTAAATAATGTACTCTGTATTATTATTACTCTTAATCATGATCTACCCAACTAAATCATATATTCTATATATTTCTATACCAGCTCGTGTCACTGAAAACGAGCATTATCCTTCACAAGCTGAAAACTAACAGTGCCCCTTTCACAATATATAAGTGAGAGGGCAAGCGGGGTGCTCCGTTTAGCCTCTACTTGCCCTCCCCACTTGCGTATTATGAAAGGGGCACTATCCGTACTCATCTTCAATGAGAATTTGTGTTTTTATACGGAGTTGTATGAATGGCCAATGATCAATTATTGGTCATGCATGTTAAATTTTAAAAGTTCATCTCCCTTAAATTGAATTTGTCTTATCAATAGAATGAGTCAAGTGTCATTCTGCTTGTGCATATAAGATAAATTTATTATCTTTTTATACTTTGTTTTTTTCTAAATAGTTCACATGTTTTAAGCTTAAGACAAGTAAAAGCGTTTTAAATGAAAATTTAAACAAAGCCTATTCAATTTTTTTTATTCGATTACACCAATATTTAATTAAGAGCATCTTAGGCATTGTTTGGTTTATACAAACAATGAGTTTCTACAACAACAACAAAAATTCACATAAATTTAACATCTACCCAAAGTAAAAAAAAGTGTGATTATTATTAAAAAATGTGAAAAGTTGAAATTCAAGTAGAAACTTAAATCTTTCCATAATCAATTTTACTAATGGCATATCCGGGTCGTAGTAATTTTCAAATTAGATCATGAGTCGTATCATTTAGTAGAGAATTTGTTAATGACAAATTAGATCATAATATATGCGTCATTTAAAAAAACTACAATCGTATTTGAAAGGTGTAGTGCATTTCATGATATAATTTGCCCACTTGACTGGTTTACATCTGTAAATCGATTCCATATAAATTCCTAGATTTTATCATAAATCGCCTATTGATTACATATTTTTTTTTATATCACTATTGATTACATAGCTAGTATAGATCCGATACACGACATTTATATAGAGTTACTTTTCAGTATATTGTTCATATAGATATAGATTTTAAATGGATAACAATTAATTTTTTTTATAGATTTTTTCATCTTTAATTGCATTTTAATTTGAGAGAAATAATTAAAACGACAAAACTAATCAAGTAATTTTAATGATATCATTTTGATAATTTAATGAAAACAATTATTTTTTACCATTTACAATGAAGCGAATTGCATTAATTTATAAATTTTTTGAATTGGTTTAACTAATTTTCAAGTTATGAGGTTAGTAATAACAATTTATAATTGTTTTATACGGAGTATTTAGTTTATAGTTTAATAAAAAAAATATATTGTATAGTATTCTATTGAAAAGATTACGGTTTTAATTTAATGAAAACTTTTAATTTAATGAAAATATTAGTATATACTTCGTACTCCCTCTATTCAATTCCAAACACAACATTTCTCTTTTACACGTTTGCCAACGCACGAATTGTAACTTAAATATCTCGAGTTTTACATTATAAAAAAATATAAAAATTGGATATTCTTATTGTACTTATAAAGGCGAATCAAACAAGATCCCACATGACCATATTTTATCTTACATATTACAAGAAATCGTAAAAATTCTCTTCACTCATGAATAGTGTCAAAAAAAGAAATGTTGTATTTGGACTTGAATGGAGGGAGTATTAGGTATCGATTGGTTGCCATAGGGTAATTAAACTCCTATAATTTTGAAAAACGCATGAATTGGCCAATTCATGTGAATTGCTCAAAAAGCGTTTGGTTGACATGTCAGAATCGAATTGATGTGGGAATTTCTAAGTTCTAACTACCTAGGGGGCTAGTTAATCAAACCTAGGAAAAAAAATACAGTATATAATAATTTATGATAACCAAAAATCTTTAATTTTTCACCCATTTTTAAGTTGTCAACCAAACAAGCCTTCAATCAAAAAATTACGTAGTTTATTTTCGCAGTACATATTTTACTCATTTCAGTACATTTTGCGCAGAACTTTCCATTTAGCTACCCCTAACAAAAAAATCTCTAACCTAATTCTTTGGGAAACTAACGACACAATATTCCAATTAATCAACTTTGTTTCAATCATGAATAACAATTACAACATGTAATTAATTAATTAATTGCAAATCATTAATCAAATGAATATTTATTTCATGGATTTTTTAATTGATTTTATTTAAGTTAGGTTTGAGATTGGCTGAGTGAGTACTTACTACTTAGGGGCAGTAGGAGGGTATGAACGGGTAGGGTACACGGTGGGGATCGACTAGGGGTCGCCTACGACATATGTAGGTGGTGTGGGATGGCACTGGTTGTGTTACGAGAAAGGGGGAGTGCGTAGTGCGGTAGTAAGGGAAGAGAAGGATGACCCATGGAAATCGCGGGTAGAGGGGGGAGGGGAAGGGCGGCGGTCGGCGGTGGTCTTAGTGGAGGACAGGGGGTGGTGGTTGTGGTAGGTTGAAGATGATGGCTGGTGTGGGTTTTGACTTTTTCTAATACAGTACATTTTTCATTGAAAGGGGAAATGAGAGGGGCAGTACGGTAAAAGTTGTACTATAATGAGTAAAATGTATACTGCGAAAATCAACACCCAAAAATTATTTCATAATGGCATAATATTTTATTTTGTTTCTTTATTTAGTGTGTGCATTTTGAAAGTAAAATAATTGAATAGACTTATTCTTTTAACGGAAAATTCCCATGGTACCCCTCCTGTACTTTGACATTTTGCCCGAAATATCCAAATTTTTGCTCCTGAAAATTTTAAGTGGTCTAACTCGTATTTACAAACTCGGAAAATGACAATGTTTTTTTTCAAATCTATCATCTTTCCGAGTACTACGATTTAAAAAAAAAAATTGGCGAGTTCTGAACTCGTGACCAAGAGATATGGTCACTCAAAGTTTGTTCGGTGAAAAAAACTTTGGGATTCAAATACGACTAATTTTTTTCAAATCGTAGCTCTCTGAAAGATTAACAATTTGAAAAAAAATCGTCATTTTTCGAGTTTGTAAACCTGAGTTATGTCCACTTAAAGTTTCTTGAGTCAAAAATTTGAATATTTCAGACAAACTATCAAAATTCGGGGGTACCGTGGGAATTTTCCGTTCTTTTAATATAATGAGGATTATCTACTTTCTTTCTTACAATTTGTTTTTATATCATTAAAGATTTAAAAAAAGCTTTAATAAATAAAAATGAATTGACAAGATTTTGGATTATTGTGTTGGGAGAAAAAGGATTATACATCGGAGGTACTACCTCAGAGTAGTATGATTTTGAGTTTTTGTGCATTTTTTTCGAGATTTTTAAAGTTTATAAATTAAATTTTATATCTTATATATGATGTTTTTTTAGTATTATTGTAATTTTTTTGAGCTTAATGTTCAAATTAATAAACTCTAAAACTTTATTGTAAAACTATACTATACTCAATAACTTTATTCTAATGCTCAAAAACTATATTTTATGTGGTAGTACATCGGAGGTACAATCCACTTACTGTTGTGTTGGTGACGTTATCAAAATGATAGGTGACATGTGGGTAATTGACTAATTGGTACCCACGTTTTTTGTCTTATGATATCCTACTTGGCTACTTCATATATAAACATAATATATTTCCAATATATCCAAATAGATATTATTTCCTAATCAAGTAAAATTAAAATTTAGTTTGTCTTCTATCACTATTATTCTCTGAATATTCTGGGTTCCATTTTTTGTAATTTTGTATGCATATTTGTATCCGTATATAATATTAAAAACAACAAGAAGAAAAAATAAACAGGTATTGTTCATTAAAAGATTAAAAAAAACTAATTTTTCTAGTCGATCAATTGATTAATTATCTGGGTATGTTTATTAAGATCTAATTTTAATATCATAAACTGCAGTTATTTTTTCTGGGTATTTCATTTGAGTGGTGAGTTTTTTTTATATATATTAATGTCTTATTTTCTTATTTTTTTTGTATTTTAGGCTGTTAAATTTACTGTTTTATCTAGTACCCATGTGGGAATTTGAGTAAATTGGTTTTTTTTTCGATTATATGTTTTATTGTGTTTATTTGACCGTTTATGATCATAATGAATTGGGGTTTCTTTTAATCAATTTTTAGTCTTTTGTTGAATTATGGGGTGGTTAATGTGTAAAGTTTGAAACTTCTGACTTTTTTATTTGAAAATTAGAAATATGACAGTTTGTTGTTTTTGTGTGCATTGTGATTAATGCAGATAATATTTGAAGGAAATATGATTTCAAAATCATATGCCAATTTATTAGATTTAGTAACAGGTGATTTTCCAACAATGAATTTAGAAAAGAAAAGACTTCCTAGAGTGATGTCAGTACCAGGAAACATTTCTGAACTAGAAACCGAGCAGGCTCGTAGTGTGTCATCGGATAACCCGTCTACTGTGGTCCAAGATAGAATGATCATTGTCGCGAATCATTTACCGATAGTTGCAAATCGTGGGGTGGATGGTGCAGGATGGATTTTTAGTCATGATGAGGATTCTTTGTTATTACAACTTAGGGATGGTTTGCCTGATGAGACAGAAGTGATATATGTTGGCTCACTTAGGGCTGATGTAGATAGTAGTGAACAAGATAGTGTGTCTCAAATTCTTTTCGATAGCTTTAGATGCGTGCCTACATTTTTGCCTCCTGATCTTGCTGATCGATATTATAATGGATTTTGCAAGAAGCAATTATGGCCGCTTTTTCATTATATGCTTCCATTTTCAGCGGGGCATGGAGGGCGGTTTGATAGGTCGTTATGGGAGGACTATGTTTCTGTAAATAGATTGTTTTCTCAGAAGGTCATTGAGGTGCTTAATCCTGACGATGATTATATTTGGATTCATGATTACCATTTGATGGCATTGCCAACCTTTTTGAGGAGGAGGTTTCACAGAATAAGAATGGGGTTCTTCCTTCACAGCCCTTTTCCTTCATCTGAAATTTACCGCTCACTGCCTGTTAGAGAGGAAATAATTAGAGCTTTACTTAATGCAGACTTAATTGGTTTCCATACTTTTGATTATGCCCGACATTTCCTTTCTTGCTGCAGTCGTATGTTGGGTTTGGAGTACCAATCAAAGAGGGGCTACTTGGGGTTAGAATATCATGGTAGGACGATTGGAATAAAGATAATGCCTGTCGGGATTCATATGGGTCGAATTGAGTCATCTATAAGACTGTCAGAGGAGGAGGGGAGGATAGCTCAGTTGAGGCAACATTTCGATGGGAAAACTGTGCTGCTCGGTGCTGATGACCTAGATTTGTTTAAGGGAATTAATTTGAAGCTTCTTGCAATGGAGCAAATGCTTAAACAACAACATAAGTGGCGGGGTCGGGCTGTAATGGTTCAGATTATTAACCCCGCTCGATGTAGAGGAAAAGATATACAGGAAATGATATCTGAGATAGAGGAGATCTCTCAAAGGATCAATAAAGAGTATGGAAAGCCCGGATATGACCCCGTTGTTATCATCCACAGACCAGTAAGTGCACCTGAGAGGATTGCTTACTATACCATCGCTGAGTGTGTGGTAGTCACAGCTGTGAGGGATGGTATGAATCTCACCCCATATGAGTACATAGTCTGTAGAGAGGGGATATCAGGCTCGGAACCCAGTTCGGATGTACGTGAGCCAAGGAAGAGTATGATTGTGGTATCGGAATTCATTGGGTGCTCTCCATCCCTCAGTGGGGCAATTCGGATTAATCCTTGGAATGTTGAAGCAACTGCTGAGGCAATGAATGCCGCTATCTCTATAGGAGACTCGGAAAAAAAACTGCGACATGAAAAGCACTATCGATATGTTAGTTCCCATAATGTGGCTTATTGGGCAAGAAGCTTCTTGCAAGATTTGGAAAGAACTTGCTCTGATCATTTCAGGAGAAGATATTGGGGTGTAGGCTTGGGCTTTGGCTTTAGGGTTGTCTCTATCGATCCTAATTTCAGGAAGCTCTCGGTGGATGCGATTGCATCAGCATACAGAGTTTCACTAAATAGGGCCATCCTATTTGACTATGATGGAACTCTAATGCCCCAAAATTCGATGAGTAAGATGCCAAGTCAGGAGGTTATCTCAATTTTGGAGACCCTTTGCACTGATTCTCGTAATACCATTTTCATTGTCAGTGGGAGAGGGAAGGATAGTCTTGGTAATTGGTTTTCACCATGCAAGAAGCTTGGAATTGCTGCAGAGCATGGTTATTTTTTGAGGTCGGTCTTTATTCTCTCCTCTTGTGTTGCTTTTAACATCTGTTTTTTTGTTTAGATACTTGGTTTGTTAATTCTTAAATCTTAAATGCTTTGTGGCAATTGAGTAGTAACTAAACGTGGCTGTTAAGATTAAGTTATTGCCTCAATCGTGAAGATTCTCCACTCTCCATTCCGTAGTATATTATTGGTATAATGCCTATAGGCTATGCCCCTCAGCCTCGGGTGAGGGTGTCGGGTGCGTGTACGGATTCGAGTGTCGGCTATTCTGGGATTAGTAATCTCAGACGCGGGAACCCTGACTGTATTTTGGAGATAACGTGCTGGGACATTGAGATACTTTATTAAAAAAAAATGTCATTTTACATTGAAGCCTGAATATATCAGTGTTTATTTTATCGGTTTTCCGATCCTATTCCCAATGGGCACATGTTAAGATAACTATAATGGAAATTATTAAATGTTTTTTTATTGGAAAAAGGTAAAGGTGGTTACAATTTCAATTTTCCTCGAATCTAGCAATTAATTATTTCCATTTTGGTTATCTTAACATGTGCCAACTGGGCATAGGATAGAAAAACCGTTATTTTATTCATATTAATAGAAGTAGTGCAACATTCCGGTAATTTCTTGGAACTTCTTGTTATTCCTAGAACTGCAACCTTTTCCAGTATAGCTTGTTGTCTTCCTAGACTTTATATGGAATTATCTTTAAAAGCCATGGCCTCTATCTCGGGATCATTGAGTTACAAGTCGACGATTACAAGTTAGTACCAGTAATTAAAATCTAATATAATTGTAAATAGTTACTATCAGTAACTAAAATCTAAAATATTGTGATTGAGAATCTTACCAATATTAGTACATTGGATAGTTAGCTTTTTTTTTTTTTTTTTACGGTTTGAATAACACCATAAGTACTTCAATTTCTTTCACGACTAGATGAAACTTTAGAGCTAGGGCTTGCAAGAATGGTGTGAATGAACCATAATTCGCCCACCAAGAAAGATGGTCCTCAAAAGACCTCAACTGTAACATGATGTAATACGGGGTTGACCAAAAAAATTTAGACCACAAGCAAAAACACCATATTACTTGTAAACATGTTTTAGTTCTTCCGGATTTTGAAAGAACCTTTGAAAATATACGTCTTGATTCATAGACATTTATTTATCTTCATTAACTCGGCGGATGTCAATGTTACCCCTTTGAATTCATTCCTCACTATGATAGACTCTAGTGAATGTGCTAGACAATGAATCGGTGTGTTACTCTCCACCTAGTTTCAGTAAGTTCTTGTATAACATTAAAGAAGATTCCTACTATTAAGTTCCAATTCTTCATTATCAAACACTTAAATGTTCACCTTGTCTATAGTGGTGTATTTTAGTGTGAAGTATTAGAAGTTAGAACTTAATAATGCGAATTCAATCTTCTTCTGTGCTATACAAGAACTTATTGAAAATAGGTAAAATAAGAGTAACACACCGCTTCATTGTCTAGTACATTTACCAGTATTTGTCTATTATGGTCAAGAGTGGCTTCAAGACGGTAACCTTGACATTCGTTGGGCGTCCCTTAATGCTGATGAAAAGTATATTTAAAATCCCCGATTAGCTAAAAAATGTTTACACTAAATATGATGCTTTCGCTTGTGGTTTAGAATATTTTGGTTAGCCTTATGTTATGTTATGGTAGGTGAATTATGTTTCATTCACACCATTCTTGCAAGCCCTCGCTTTTAAAGTTCTATCAGATCCCAACTCCTCTTCTTGTTGTGAATGAAATTAAGTACTTATGGTGCTATTCAAACTGTGAAAAGAAACAAGATGACAACCCAACACACAAATAACTTGGTTTATAAACACAACAATCTCCGTTACTGTCAAAAAATTAGGAGTACACTAGTGTCCCAAAATATTGGGATGTTGGTGAGATTCTCCCTTAATTTTTTTTTGTAGTTATTCATGCAAACTATTTATTACTCCCTCTATTTTGTTGAAATGACCCATTTTTTTGTGATGAGAAAAATGGGTCAATGAGGCTAAGTCAATAAAATGGAAAGAGAGCAGTATTTACTCATAAGAGGGGATACCACTGATGCACTTAAAGTTGCCGACTTGTCACTCAATAATTTGAGATTGAGGCGATGACTTTTGAGGATAATTCTATATAAAGTGCAAGAAGATATTAAGTACTTTGTAGTCTAGATTTAGATTTTAGAATATATAAGAATTGTCTTTTGAATGACCGTACGTTAGTACTAGAATGTTGGTACTTGGTAGTTTTATTTAACATTAGCAATCACAGGAAGTTACTGGAGTGTTGCACTACTTCTATAACACGAACGAAATTTGTGTTATTGAGGTTTCAATGTAAATGTGAGTTTTTTCTAATGACGACCATGTTTGGCCCAGGGTTACCTAATTCGCTCAACCAGGTTGCGAATTGCGAATTAATTCGGGTGAATTACATATTCGAATTACATCGAACTATGGTGTTTGGTTATAATTTTATCGAATGATGCTCAATTTTGAACGAAATGTGTATTGATATAACGAATTCAAATCGGTCGTATTACGAATTAGGTAACCCTGGTTTGGCCTAATTTGCTACAAATGAGCTTTTATTTCTCAAGCTTTATTTTTTAAAAGTGATTTTCAAAAACTAGAATTTGGTGCGACTATCTTAAGGGTAAAAAGATGGTTTTTAGCTTTTAAGAAACTACTTTGAACTTTTTTGAATATATAATGGTGTGTTTGACCAATTTATGTTTTTTAGCCAAAAAAACACTTTGAAAAGGTAGGCCAAACACACACGAAGTCTCGTCGTGTCCCCGCGCCTGTGTTCAAAATAATGACAAGGTCCCCGTGTGAAATTTATGAACACAGTACCCCTATGAAACTCGGACTCGACACTTTACCCGCCGTACCCGTGTCCGTACGACACGACACGGATACCGACACGGAATACGTGTCCGGTCGGCAGCAAGAAAAAGGGACACGGTTAAAAAAGAAGAAGAGCACCTGGACGCCATTGAAGAGCACCTGGACGCCATTGAAGAAGGAGAGTAGAAGGGGATCGCCATTGAAGAAGGAGAGTAGAAGGGGATGACTAGTGTTTGTGTGTATGAAGGAGTGAGGGACGAGGGTAAGTTATTGGGAATAGAAATATGAGTATTATTTTATTATTAGGGTAACTCAAAAGTTATTGTTTTTTTGTTATAGATTCTGATGTGCCTACTTGCCTAGTAACTTTTCTTTAAGTAGGTGGGGTCAGTGTCTTTATTGATTTTATTTTTCTATTGTCTTTCACATGCATAGTATTTTCCCACTACTATAAATAGATAAATAATTAAATAAAAAGTTATATTTTAATTTTTTCATAAAAACTATGAATATATATAAAATTGGATATAGGTTGACCGTGTCCAAATTTGAAAATCGGATACATTGACCGTGTCCAAAAGTTGTCGTATCCATTATTTATTCGTATCCCCGTATCCTTAATTTTATGGCTTCGAGTGTCGGATACAAGGATTCGTACCCGTACCCGTATGTCGTACCCGAGTCCGAGCACCATAGCAGTACCCCCGACACTCTGTTTTGACACCCGCACCCGAGTCTGAGTAACATAGTTTATATGCAAAGCAACGATCTTTTAATCACTTTGATTGCTTGCTGAACCTTTATCTTGCAAAACTGAATAACCACTCAAACATTGAAACTTATGGCCTACCCGTATAGGGTTTTTGGTTTTGTACTTGTATTAGTACTATATCTTATGTGCTTTATGCGTCAACATAGCAAGTTTGAGAGGGCCCCCAACAGTTTTGTATATATCAAAGAATTTGAAGTAGCTTTTTACCATTCTCTCTGTCCAAACCAATAGTTTTAGTACTCCATTTTTGTCCGTCCTGGCCAGCAGTTCACATTTCCTTTTTAGGCATGTTTTGTGTAGTGGAGATTGAGGGTTGGACTTTCAATCCCGCTTGTATGTGCTTGATTGCTCACTTGAAAAGCCGACCCATAAACAAATACTCCCTCCAATTTATCATGTTCTTCCCCTTTCTTTTGGACACAAGGATTAAGGAAATCAATTTGAACCACACAAAACACACTACCCCACATTCAATTAAATTTGGACCACACAACTACTTACAAATAAGGAAAGAGGGAAGATCATCCCAATTGGCCCAATATGGAAAGAGGGAAGAAGATGAAAAATTGGAGGGAGTATAAGCTATCGGAGGGATTATACTTAGCTACTCTTATGATGTGTGATTTTCAGGTGGCCTGAGAATGGGGATTGGGAAAATTGCGGCCAGAGTACGGACTTTGGGTGGATGGAGATTGCTGAGCCTGTGATGAAATTGTATACCGAGGCTACTGATGGTTCATATATAGAGTCTAAGGAGAGTGCTCTTGTATGGCATTATCAAGACGCGGACCCAGACTTTGGGTCTGCTCAAGCCAAAGAAATGCTTGATCATTTGGAAAGTGTTTTAGCAAATGAACCTGTGGCCGTGAAGAAGGGTCAGCTCATTGTCGAAGTAAAGCCCCAGGTATGTCTGTATTGTCTTTTCCTTTTCATTTATGGAAAGTAACAAGATATACTTATCTCCCTTTTATCGCCCATTGAGGATTTCTAGTTTGTGTGCATTTTGTTTTGGACAGTGAGCACTCCTGAAGTATCCTTCTGTGTTTTGACATGAAGCGCGATTGAGTACCAATAATTTATGTTCTTCGTCGGTCCACTTGTCGAAACCGGACAGAGCTATGAACTATGATATCCATTTCTCTAAGCTACACTCACCCAAAATATCTCGACTCGCAAACAACTTAATTTGACCCGTAAATATTGACCACTGTTCTGAATCAACCTGAACCCCAAAGTCCCAAATAATTCGCAAACTTAGGGTAAAGCCGTAAAGGTCAAGGATGAACACGATTGACCCATAACTGACAATTCTCAGAAAAATCTATATTTAAAGATTTAACAGGAAAGCATGCTCAGTATAATATACATATCGACCACAGGTGTACTATGTAGCAGGCATTTTCGCTATTACATCCACATAAATGATTATGCTGTGTATGTTCTTTCAGGGGGTGAGCAAAGGAATGGTTGCTGAGAAAGTGTTCACGTCATTAGCCGAGAAAGGGAAGCATGCGGATTTTGTGCTGTGCATAGGTGACGACCGCTCTGATGAGGACATGTTTGAGATAGTTGACAATGCTCTTTCAAGAAACATATTGTCTCCGAATGCGTCCGTATTTGCTTGTACAGTTGGTCAGAAGCCTAGCAAGGCTCAATATTTTGTAAATGACACTGCTGAAGTCCGGCTAGTACTCGAGTCGCTTGCCGAGTTCTCTGATCTTTCCAGCTCTGCTTAACAAACTACTATAACAGTCCATATTTATTCTTTCATTCTTTCTTAATTCTAGTTTGCGTTATTGTGTATCAATCTTATCTACTTTTTATTCATTGCTCATATCTACACTGATAAAACTGCGGGCTAATTCCTGCCTGGGGATTGGTGGTGAATGCTGTGATTTTAGAGCCTTCACTTGTGTACGCTCTCGAGTTCAACCCGTCAAACCCTTGAAGTAGACTGGACCGAAATAACCTAACCCACATATTTGAACGAGGTCCGAATCTAACCATCCCACGCAAATTAAAACCACCTCACTTTGTTGTAGATATAAAAGTAAGACCGTATACATTCAACCTCCTAACCTGCCATTCAGCCATTTATGGGAGTCCACGAAGCTCTGGGTAATGTGGTGGTTGCTCATTAAATGATTACTAACGAGCTAGTTATGGTCAAAGAATACGTTGAGTTACCCAAAGACTGATAAATGGATCAATTCGCGGATTTCAGGATCATTACAACAGGTAAAAGTGAAGGGTTATGAGGAAGACCACGACTACTAGCATCCCAGTTTCAGATTAATTATAACTATACACAATCGAAATTACAGTATAAACAGTGGCGTACTCCAATAGGAGCATGTATAAATCAGTATTAAGAACAAAGAGAGCAAAATCATGTATGGTGCGCTACCTATACTGGTACAGGTGTCGCTGCTACTGTGGCAGGTACGCGGTTTTCAAGAGGAATCTCGACAAACTCTGACAGAAGAGCCCTGAACTCGTCTCCGCCAATGGTTTCCTTTTCAAGAAGAACATCAACAATTTTGTCAATGGCCTCCCTATTGTTCCTTATGTGAGTAAGTGCAATCTGATAAGCCTCATCAGATAGTCTCTTGATTGCAACATCTATGTCCTCAGCCAGCTTCTCTGACATGGAGTTTCGTGCCATCATTCTCATGATCACATCTTGACTTTGTGATGCATCCATTAGAGACCATGGTCCAATATCGGACATCCCGAATGTGACAACCATCTGTGAGGGAAACAGACATTGAATTAGGTATGCTTTCACACAGAAACATGTGAAAGAGACGGGATTTAGTTCAAGCCGCTTGAGCTTAAACTGTAAACAGCCAAAAGGGTTTGAAGGTGGGAGTAGAAAGAGGAACTAAACCTAGCAAAACTAACATGAACTCTGTCACCCAAACCAAACCTAAAAAGAAACCCGACCCAAAAAAGACCTGATCAACTCTATTCAGAATCCGAAAATGACCAAAATTCAAACTGACTCGTACCAAAATTACTTGTTAACAGCACAACCAAAATAATCCAAGCCTATAATAACCGGGCTTGAACCCAACCTCAAATAATCCGTTCTCAATTGGATGAAGACAAATGACGAGGTTATACAAAGCTCACCTGTTTAGCCAAACTAGTAATTTGCTGCAAATCGCCAGCGGCTCCAGTGGTGACCTCAGGTTCACCAAATATGACTTCCTCAGCAGCTCTGCCACCTAGACCACCGACAATCCTTGCGAAGAGTTGCTGCTTTGAGATGAGGGTTGGATCGTCAGATGGAATGAACCAGGTCAGTCCTCGTGCCTGACCACGTGGGACCAATGTTACCTTCTGAACAGCATCATGCCCAGGTGTCAAAGTTCTGCGAAAGAACAAAATCAATACAATTCAGCGTTTTCATTTTTCAGAAATTTAGTTTGATTTCACCTTTGAACTGTGTTGAAGAGCTTCACATGATGCACAACTATTAGATCTCAAATTTTGATGTAGAAGGTTTTGACTGCTTATATAAAAGCGTGAACTTCTAAAAATGAAATCTATACGTGACATCCAAACAATCAGATCTTTATTTTGAACACTAACATTTTATCTTGAAACCTCACGTCTACTATAAGTCCATAAATTGATTGTCAAATCATATTATACAAGTTTTACTGAAGTTGGCTACAGAAGTTCAACATGTCAAAATCCAACAAAATTGGAAAAAAAAAAAGAAAAATCAAGACAATGATTTTATATGAAAAAAGGTAAAAGACTTTAATTTGAATGTACACCTCCCAGTACATTGAGTTTATGCAATATGCCAACAGAGATTAGGATTTATTAGTAAAAACAGAACATCTTGGAGAAAGGAAGTCCTCCATAGAAACTGTTGTTGAAAGAACATTTTTCCTTCACAAAACAGCATTTAAGATGCATATAAATCTAAATACTCATATTTTCCATTTCCATTGGAGTCATTCTTGGGTTGCGAATTTAGTCAAGTATGATGAAATAAAATAACATAGCTCATTAAACAAGTTGCGCTTCTTTTTATCGTGAAGTTCAATGAAATGCACAATGCAATTGCCCTGACGGTCATCCGGAAATATTTGGCATTTGCGACATTTGCGTAAACCCTTGAGGCACTTAGGTAATGTTATATTAATCTAAATACTCAAGTAAGTATTTATTGAACAAAATAAGAAGAGGGAAATCTAAAGCGACTTTCATACTGTGTGAACTGAAATACATTAATACCAGAGGGCTTCCACTTACCCACAGATGGCATGTCCTACTTCGTGATATGCAACAAGGCTTTTGCTTTTACCATCTGTCATCACTGTTCCCTCCATTCCAGCTACAATTCTATCAATGGAATCGTCTATCTCCTTTGAAGATATTCCAGTCTTGCCACGGCGACCTGCCAATATTGCTGCTTCATTTAAGAGGTTTGCCAGATCAGCTCCACTGAAACCAGGTGTTCTCATAGCTATCACATCAAAGGAGACGTCAGCGTCAAACTTCTTATTGCTGCCATGAACCTTCAAGATCTCAGTTCTTCCTCTTATGTCAGGTACATCTACCATCACCTGAAACAAGGACAGAAAGTAAATATCTGCATCACCTTCTTCACATATTCAATGTGATTTCTCTGGATACTGGTGAACCTTCTTCACACATTCTACAAGCAAGTCTTGAGCGCCTCACACGAGCAATGTTGGCAATCAGGTTATTTAGGTTGGATCATTACGTGTCTGAGTCATTTCAGATTTTCAGCTGCACTGCTATTGGGCTGTTTCTGTCATCACGAGTTCAGGTCGTTTTTATTCAACCAGGCCATCTTTTGGTCGTTCTAGCTCATGACTAGTATGGCCAACTGTGTTTCAAATTAATCATTTCTAATGTTCAATTTATTTATTTTGGGTGGACTTCACGTTGATCTTTTTGGGTTTAGGTCGGGTCAATCGTGACCGGACTAGTCCGTAGTTACATACTTACATCATAGAAAATAGCTCAATGCACCAAGGTATGAAAGATTACCTGTCGGTCAAATCGTCCTGGCCTCAGAAGAGCAGAATCAAGAATGTCAGCTCTGTTAGTAGCAGCAATTACAATTATGCCGGTGTTACCCTCAAAGCCATCCATCTCCGTGAGAAGCTGATTCAATGTCTGTTCCCTTTCATCATTCCCTCCACCAATTCCAGTACCTCTCTGCCTCCCCACTGCATCTATTTCATCAACAAAAACAATGCAAGGAGCATTTTCTTTGGCCTTTTTAAATAGATCACGCACTCGAGACGCACCCACACCAACAAACATCTCAACAAATTCGGAACCAGAAATGGAGAAAAATGGAACACCAGCTTCTCCAGCAATAGCCTTTGCAAGCAAGGTCTTTCCAGTACCTGGAGGGCCCACAAGAAGAACACCTTTAGGGATGCGAGCTCCAACTGCTGTGAACCTCTCAGGCTTTTTAAGGAACTCGACAACTTCCATGAAATCCTGCTTTGCTTCATCAACCCCAGCAACATCGTCAAAAGTTACCCCAGTATTAGGCTCCATTTGAAACTTGGCCTTTGACTGGCCAAAAGCTAGAGGAGACCCAGGACCACCTGGACCACCCATTCCTCCAGAAGAGCGTCTAGAGAGAAGAAAAAGTCCCCCGATCAAGATAAGCGGGAAAGCAATATTTCCTATCAGGTTGAACAACATTGAACCCGTGTCCTCTTGCGCATTATGTGCTGCAAAATCGATGTTCTTTGCCCTAAGCTTTTGAAGCAGCTCCTGGCTAAGACCTGGAAGTTGAACGCGAACTCGCTGAACACGGTTACCTAGCTCAGGAGAGACGGCCTCCACTATAGCTATAGTGCCATTTTCGTACAAATCTACTCTCTTGACCCTATCTTTGTCGAGATACTCCAAAAACCTTGAGTAAGACATTCTGGAGGAAGAAACTCCTTGGTCATCGGCACTTGCAATTTTGCTACCCATTAAAGTTGAGGCAAGCCCCACATTTCCAAGCAACACTTTTAGTAAGGCTCTTTTTCCTTGATTCGGTGCCTGGTTAAGCGAAGCCTTCACGATATAGGCTTTAGGAGATCGTAGTAACACTGAACGTCCTGGTGTGGCAAAAGGATGTCCGCGAAATAACTTTTCATTTATAATGGTTTTGGTGGTAGAGGTTGACGAACCATATCCCACTAGACAGGCGGATGAGGCAGCCATTTTGCAGAACAGTTCTCTCTAAAGACGGAATACTAGATGGAAGTTAGCCAAACTGCAAATATTTGCGGATCAACAAATAAATACGAGAGCTTAATAATATTACAGAGGAAACAGTGCAATATAAGAACTAAAACAAATAAACCCTTCCAGTGCTTGCACACTTACACTAGTAAAGCTCATAACCACCCACTACAAGACTTTCTCAATTAGTGCTGACCTGTGTCGCCAGTGATATTTCCAGATTAGTTTAAAGGTTACTTCAATTATAGCCATAATTTTCCAATTCATGAAAAGGTCGTCCACTAGCTATCGGTGATTTTTCCTGTTCTAAGATGTACATCCTCAGGTCAAGTGCGGTGTACCTTGAATCAATGTTACATTTTCCTCAAATATAAACATCACAAACCAAGCTAAAGCATTAGAAAACCACCAAAGCTGTTTGCACAGAAGGTTAGACAACTAATGCTATTTGCTTATATGCGACTAATATTTACCTCCCTCGTTATTATAACGTAAATAAGCTATCCAGATATTCCATCCAAATTTCTTCTTAAAAATAAAAAGGTGAAAAACACTTGGCAAATTGTTACAGCACAGCAACTTTTAAGTCTTCTATCTATCAATTCAATACCATGCTTGCTTGCCCAATATTTCAAAAAAATGAAATAGTATATAAGGTAACATAACGGAGCAAAGACACGAGAGTGCACATCGCATGGCAAATGAAAACAGCTAAAACTATTGTCTCCTGCCCATAAAAGAAAAAGGTCAAGCTGTGAAAAAGCTTCCATAGGCTACTGTTAACAAGCTTGTCAAGTAAGTGATTATTATGGTAAACAACTTCCAGAAGGCGCCACTAGACCTGCATTCGGCTTCTTTAATGGTAAATATTTTCACAACAATAACAGATGAATAACAGCGTCTACACTTTCTTTTATCTCTCTATCGTGCATCCGGTTTCTCCAAATGGTGTTTTATTCACTTTTTTTCCGTTAAACCACGCACACGGCACACCAATCCGCAAACAAAAGGAACCTATTGAGCTCTTTGTTTAACTATTTGGTCATATGAAAAAGTATTAAGTAATATGAGAAACTTGTTAGTTGCCTTGGTAAAAAAGAGATCAACAATTTTCTCGTAGAACTCAACAAGTTTAACACAAACCTCAGTAAGAGGCGTAAGCATGATAATACCAAGGATTACCAGCAACTTCAATTTGCACCTTTAATAATATGTTAAAAGGCTAAACAAGTTCAACTTGCAACTACATAAGCCCCACAGATTGTGAGCGGATAAGCACCAGTCACCCGATGATATGACCCCTTGCAGCCTATATATAGACTGTCAGCTATAATCTTCTACATGAAACACTCGCACGAGAAACTAGAGAGTAGAGCCAAACCTTGACAGCCAGTCCTGAGATTCCCCCCCCCCCCCCCCTACATTTCAGCAGAGAGACAATTGTTTCCTTTCTTAAAAGATGAAATCCTACTATCCTAGTCCATTTGCTGGAGTCAATCCCACAAAATAGAACCCCAATGCTAGCATGCTTAACAGAATTTTAAATACTACTTACATTTCGTTTATTTGTCCCCAAATGACTTCTATGGTCAAATGATGTAGATTTTGACCGATATTTACTCCTAATTCACAATAATTACAAGTTTTAAAAAATTAAAACATGAATATAATTGCTATTTGGGTAGAGTTTCCTAGATTGTTATCTGTACTTCTGTATTATAGCTCGTAAGAGTTATAACACTAGAACTCAATGATGTCAACCCATTTTCATGCTCTTGAATAGTCTTGATCCAGATATTTGAGTATTTTGGGTGTATTTTATTGGCAACTCCTTCCCGAAATTTTACTACACTTCCACCTTAAACTAATCCTGGATTGTCAGCAATTTCCGGCTTACTTCCACTCGATTCATTTCTCAACTATTTCTTACCTTTAAACTCTAAACTCTATAAGTAAACAGTTAACTAACCAAGAAAAAATACAGGCAAACACAAAAAAAGGCAGGCATATTTGAGCCTAAATAGCAACATTTACCCCAAACACGCAGCACCGACAACAACAACAACATTACCCCAGTGCCTAAATGGCTCCCGCAAATTGCGGGTTAAGGGAGGTTGGATGTACCCAGCCTTACCCTGTGTTAGCAACACAAAGAGGTTGTTTCCGAATAACCCAAGATGATCGAACTGCTACTTCACACTAGAAAGACATCAACTATGAATCAAATCTGTGAAAGACATCAACATTCACTAAGCAGAATTTCCTATCATGAATACAATTTTCAGTGGAGATAACATGATATTCAAGTGGGGAAGTGAGAAAACAATCAAAGATGCTAACTTTAAGAAGAATAAGATAAACAATAGGTCTCCCTTGTGACGGGTCGGACCTTGCGACGGGTTTTTTCTCTAACAAAATGGGTAGAGGGAACATGTGGGGCACCCCCATGTGCTTCCCCTTTTCCCTTAAATGGGTCATTTGTGAGGGGAAGTGGTACCCGTCGCAAGCTTGTGACGATTATCCGTCACAAACAAGAATTTGTGTAAGATAAAATTATGAAGAACCCATGACTGAAACAGAGAAATAACAGAACCCAGATGAAGTATTAGCAGAAATTAAGAAACAAGTACCTTAAAATGTTGGTGAGAAGGAGGAAATGAGTTGAAGATTAAGAAGAGAGAGAAGGAGATTGCAGTGTGTATTTAGAAGAACTGGATGTGGTTTCAAAGCAGTTACGTGGCATCTTTAATACTTTAATATACTACTGTCTTTGGATCATCCGTTCACACCTTCAAGTCAAATACAAATACGCAATCAAATGTGGTCTACTAGTGTCTTTCAATGTTTTTGTGGTTGATTCTCTTCTTCTCCATCATACTACGGGACTACGGGGTTAAATAGAGGCGGTAATTGGGTTAATCGAGTCAAATTTGGGTTGGGTTGGGTCGGGTCGGGTCAGCCTATCTTTTTGGATCGAGTCAGGTTGGCTCGGGTCGTTATTGGGTCGGATCGTTACAGGTTAAATGATGTATCAGGTCGGGTCGGGACATTGTCGGGTCTGTTACTTTATCGCATTATTTCAAGTTACAGGTCGGGTCAATATCGGGTCAGGTCAACATCGATCGTGTCTGGTTCGAGTCCAGCTCGCGTCGAGTTACAGGTCGCCACCGGGTCGAGTTGGCCGGTTTCGGTTTACAAAATTCTTCGGTTCTTTCGGGTCGGGTTTGCTCGGGTTCGGGGCATATCACTTTGGTCGGGTCACACTTGACAACTTTAGGATCAATTATTTACTCCCTCCGTCATGGTGAATTCATGTCCTTTCATTTGGACACAACGATCAAGGAAAGAGTGGATGACCATTTTAGGTTCACTTAGTGGATGACAAGCGGATAGTAGTCCCATTGGGTAATCAAATTGCCCATTAGAAATTTTCCTAATATAGAAAGAACAACAATTCACTGAGACACTATAAAAAGAAATAGGACAACAATTGACTGGGACGGAAGGAGTATTAAATTACCCCATTTGTTACATTGAAAATACCAAAATTGTTGTTTTTATTACCAGCATGTGGTAGTATTTGACTCATCTTACACTTAAGACGCATAATGCCCGTCTTAAGCAATACATACTGTTGTTTAAAATGTCATTTTATTCGGAATTAGTTTGTCACATACGAATTTTACTCCTTCACATACACGTTTTCATAAAATTTCTATATAATACCCTTCTTTCTAAACCTAATTAATTTAACTCTTACAAACCCATGTCCCCTAACTCGAATCCAATTGCTATGTAAACTTGACCAGTGGATTATATTACTCCAATTAGTGAAGTAATTTTTTTTATAACAATTATTAGTATGTTTTATAGAAATTATTAGGGTTTACCAATTACCCCAATTCTTCCGTGCTTTTATGTCAATTGATTGCACAAGTCGTTGGAGTATAGTAGTATACCGGTATCATTTAGTTATGCCCAGAAGCTATTATCAATATATGCCCAGAAGCTATTATCAATGTCTATTATTCCATATGTGATACTTTGATGATGTAGGCAATTAGTACAATATGTCGTTTGACTTTGTTTTCATCTGTTTGTGAGTAAATCAAACACCTTTACCTCTTCAATCTTAGGTCATTGTAGATTTGTATCTCTTCGTTTAATTTCCATTCAAGGCACTGACGGAATAAGGGACGACTGGAGTTAGGTCGGCAAGAGCAACCTCGGCCGGCGACTGAACTGACAAAGCAAGGGGTGTTGGATGGAAGCGGTGTTGGTTGTAAAGGGAGAAAAAAAATCATTTGGGTGAAGGAATAAAAAAATAGAAGGGTAAATTTGTAAAAGTCGTATGTGAAAAATTAAAACCGTATGTGAAAAAGCACGTACCATTTTATTTCTCAACTTCAACTCTGTAAAAGTGTTTAATTTAGATATTGTTCTTTCACTTACATGATTGATTGATCGGAAAATTTCCACGATACCCCCAAGTTTGACATTTTGCCCGAAATATCTTAATTTTTTACCCGAAAACTTTGAGTGGCCATAACTCGGGTTTACAAACTCGAAAAATGATCGACAATTTTTTTTTTCAAATTGTTCGTCTTTCCGAGAGCTACGATTTGAAAAAAAAATTAGCGAGTTCTGAACTCGTGACCAAGAGATATGACCACTCAAAGTTTGACATACGAAAACTCCTAGCCACGGAATCCAAATACGACTAATTTTTTTCGAATCGTAGCTCTCGGAAAGATGAACGATTTGAAAAAAAATCGTCATTTTCCGAGTTTGTAAACCCAAGTTATGGTCACTCAAAGTTTTTCGGGTAAAAATTTTGGGTATTTCGGGCAAAACGTCAAAGTTGGAGAGTACTGTGGGAATGTTCCGTTGATTGATTGATAATAAAACCATAAATTTTTTTTGCATACGTGACATATCTTCTATATATGTTGGAATATAAGTAATTATTTATCTAATTGTTAAGTTATGATTAACAAGAAGTTGTAGTGCCTTTTTTTTTTTTTTTGGCAGGAGTAAAAACACAACCTACTATAGATCCAACGCACTCTTTGCTAGCATATGTGCTAGAACATTTAGAGTCCGCGGGATAAAACTAATACTAATACAGTGGAAATTGGGGAGCATATATATAATATCCTTAATAATGCCCCTAGTTTTTTTGTTGATGTTTAGCAGCTCCTGCTATCTGAAGAAGAATTTGAAGGCAGTCTGAGGACACATGCAAATGTGATACTGCATACGAGTAGCCCATGTAATAGCTGCTCTGATTCCCACAGCTTCAGCTTGAACTGCACTTTCAGCTAATATTTTCTCTGCATGGCGAAATATCATTTGACCATCTGAGTTATACAGTACCCAGCCGACTGACGCCTTGGATATGGTCTTCCAGCTTGCGTCCACCTTTATACGGTAAGTGGCACAACCATCACTATCCCCGATTAAGGGTAATGGGTAATAATTCTTAATTCTCTCGCATATCAACTGGGACCATTCTCATCAGGACCAAGTGGAACATCACTCAGAGTCATTCCTTGTATCCATGCCATAGTAGCTTCATCCATTGCCTTATTTTGCAGTCGATAAAAAAATTGGGCTGAAAAGGTTATTTTTTCAAATATTATCTTATTACGAACACACCAAATACTCCAGATGACGGAGAGGAAAGAGATTAAAGATGTGGCCTCGTCCTTGATAGAGGATAAGTAATTGCACCAATTTATAACCCAATCTTCTATGGCAATGTACTCACAATTTTCCGCCGATATCCCAATGGCAGAAGAAGACCATAGTCTTTTGACCACTTCACAATCCCTGAAGAGATGAGTAGCAGTCTCTATTTTTTCCTGGATATTACATATTGGACAAATACTATCCACCGGAATTTGTCTTTTTTGAAACCCGCTTCTTACTGGGATAGAGCCAGTCAATATTTTCCAAATTAAAACTTTCCAGTTTTGAGGAATCGGCAGGTGCCAAAGTTTCCGTTTACAAAAAAGCTTGGTAGTAGTAGATGCCCGATCTTTGTGTTTTGCTGACCCGTGTTTTTCCAAATACTGCTTAAAGGCCCATGCATATCCGCTTTTAACCGAATACTGCCCAGTGTCACAAGGTATCCAGTAAATGTAGTCTTTGTCTACCGATAAGCAAATAGGCATGGCACAAATTTTGTCAGCCCAATATTCATTAAACAGTTCACCCACTAGCTCCTTATTCCACGTAGATGATGGCAGAATAAGATCTTTAATCCTCAAACCAGCCAATGAAAAAGGGGGTGGAAAACCAAATCTCGTAATGTTGGACGACACTTCACCATCAATCCATTTTGACTCCCACATATTTAACGTAGATTGTCTTCCAAAACTCCAGCCTAAATTTGGAAGGATAAGTTCTAGTCCATGTACTACACTTCTTCCTCCCCAAGACAAATTAATATGATTTTTGATTTGAAAATAGCCTGTCTGAGAATCCATTTTAATTATCCTATCATGATAAACTTGACTAATGACTGATGTTTTTTCATTCACTATCCGCCATGCCACCTTTCCCAAGAGTGCTTGATTCACACATTGAATATTTCTTATTCCAAACCCCCCTTCAGATTTAGGGAGACTTAAGAAGTTTTTACTACACCAATGAATAGTCTTATTTGATCTACTCCCTGACCACCAAAAATGTGACAATAAGGAATTAACCTTTTCCGCCACACTTACCGGAATTTTGAATACCGATAGAACATAATTTGAGAGGGTGGAGAGAACAGAGTTGATCAACGTAAGCCTTCCCGCTGGAGATAGAAAAACAGCATTCCAGGAAGAAATTCTCTTTTTAACAGTATCAATAACCATATTAAAGAATTCCTTTTTAGAGCTCCCTAGGTTTGTTTCAATGCCAAGTTATTTTCCTATAACCTTATTATTTTTAATTCTTAGTGTACAAATACTATGTTGAGCAGAGCTAAGCGTAGTACTTGGGCAAAACAGCATTCCAGATTTCTCCACATTAATAACTTGACTCGACGCTTGACAGAATTTATCCAGTAGCTTCTTAAGGTTTACCACATTATTCCCCTTATCCGTCAAAAAGAAAACAGAGTCATCAGCAAAAAACAGATGAGAAATGATGGGTAGACCCCGACCAAGTGAGTACCCTTGAATAGTTCCCTCACTTTGCGCAGCGTACAAATTCTGAGATAGGACTTCCATGCATAATATGAATAGAAATGGATAAAGTGGATCTCCTTGTCGCAATCCACATTTTGGTTTAAATTGATCCATTGAGGAGCCATTTATGAGGACCTCATAAGTAACAGTCGTCACACAATTCATAACAAGGGCAGATAATTTTGGAGGAAAGCGAAAGTGCTTGAGCACATTTTGGAGGAAGATCCAATTCACACGGTCGAAAGCCTTGCTCATATCAGCCTTAAATGCAAAGCGCCCATATTTACCTTTTTTATGCTTGGATACATTTTCCATTAGCTCATGCGCAGTTAGGATGTTATCACTTATCTGCCTCCCTTTAACGAAAGCATTTTGAAATGGACCAATCAAGTATACCATTACTCTAGATAATCTATTGGTAATGCATTTGGACACAATCCTCATAATAACATTGCACAAACTAATTGGTATGTAGTCTTCAACTTTTTGTGGTGCTTCACACTTAGGAACTAACGATATAAAGGTTCTGTTAAGCTCTGTCAGAAGTTGTCCTCCATTTAAGATAGCCAAAACCGTGGAAGTAACCTCATTCTTAACAGTAAACCAGCATTTTTGGAAGAACATTGCTGGGAACCCATCCGGACCCGGAGATTTTAGAGTCCCCAGTTGGAAAACAGCAGAACAGATTTCTTTTCTAGTATACGGCTTATTGAGATAATCTATGTCATCCTCCTTAACTTGAGCTAAGCCATTTTTAGATAACATCAAACTCTCCGCGCGAGATTGCTGCTCCTCGTTATCAATCAACACGGGGTTAAAAATATTATAAAAGTGAGATTGAAACATTCTCCCAATAATATTTTGATCATAAGTCCAGGCACCATTCCCCTCTTTTAAACCACTGATAAAATTCCTCCCAGCCCTACCTTTCACCCAGTTAAAAAAGAATTTGGTACATGTATCGCCTGCAATATTCCACTTTATTTTTGCCCTTTGTTTCCAATACATTACCGTTGCTCTTGCAAAATTTGTAACTTCTTGATTGGTAACTTCATGATACTTTTCACTACCCGATGAAATAGTTTCATCAATTGCTTCTTCAAGTTTAGAGTCAAATTCTTCCCATTTTGCTTTCCACGATTGTTTTTTTATCGAGAGACCATTTTTTTTATAACCGCACGCGTTTTTGAAAGTTTTCTAGCTAACCTATATTGTGGAGATCCATGAATATAGATATTCCAATTAAGACGGATGACATTCATACAATCTTCATGTTGTAAGCTCCAAGCCTCAATCTTATAGGGCTTTTTCCTATTCAATTTTATCAAATGAAAATCCACCTCAATCGGTACATGATCCGAGATTTGTATTGGATAATGTTTGACACCCGTATTTGGGAAAATACTAAACCAATCCTTTTATCCATAAGCCCTATCAATCCTTTCATAAACACGAGCCACCCCCTTCCTATTATTACACCAAGTGAACCGAGGTCCTTTAAATGGGATGTCAATGAGCTCATTTTCAATTCTCCATTTACTAAATTGGAGTGCCCCCTTTATGCTACCTTGTTGCCTACTTAACTTATCATAATTAAATTCTACTTGGTTGATATCACCTATGATAAGATACGGATATTTGAAGGAATCAATCCAAGACCCCAAATGATTGAGAACATCCATTCTTAGCGAAATATTTGGTTCACCATAAAACAATACGAGATACCAAGGGGAAGGAGCCTATTCATTAAGCAAAAGAATGATGAAGTTGCTACATGTAGTAATACAATCCACCATTAAACGCTCCTTTAATCCTACCCATAAACCACCGGCTGATCCAACAGCATCAACACCAAAACAATTCATGAAGTAGCCCTATCTAGCATGATTTCTTTGAGCTTGGAAAACAGCAAAGCCTTTAGAAGTAGCCCTATCTAGCATTCCATTTACACTTGAAACAATTGTCATGATACTATCGCGGCAACATGTAGCAGTATGACCAATCTTACCACATCTAATACAGTATTTAAATATTTCCTCATACCTGCATTGTACCCAGAGGATATAGCCACCATCCAGAGCTAAAAAGAAACCAGGGACTAGCGGTTCATTGAGTTGAATACGAACTTTAATCCTTAGGTAATCATTGGTAGGAACCTGATCAAATCCCTCAACCTCAAAATGATTGCTTAACAGATGCCCAGCAATATTCGCTGTCTGCATGGTTAGATACTCAAAAGGTAGGCCACATATTCTGACCCAAATATTCGCATATAGTAATCTGACTGTTCTTGGTACAGTATTGGGGAACCATCTTGAAAACACCATAAGAGCACCATGAAAGGAAGTATAAGTTCTTCTGAGAAGATCTTCACGATCTTCATCAGAGGCACAATAAATAGCATATATATATGCTACGGATGATAACATAGCAGATCCTCTCACTAAACCGTTAAGACATGATAAGCATGAAGGGCACGTTACTTCCATGGGAATTAAACGTGTTCCTGAGTTGTATTAGCTGTTTGTATGAATTAGATACATCTTTTTCATATACTAATAATAACTTCATCGTATTGTTTTCATATTTTGTTTTTCATGTGGATTGTATGGACAACTTGAACACCACAAGTGAACTGAATAACATATAATGTGTTTTAAGTCCGTATCGCACTACATGCTGATAACTCTGGTTATTATATTGTTTATCGATTGATGGTGGGTTCAACGAGCCATAAGTCGAACTGTTGACTTGATCGATCCCAAAATAGCGAGTTATAATGATCCCTCTTAGGCATTGTAAATCGTGACACGTTATGGCGTCCCATAATGTAAACAACCTTGCGGTGGCCCAGGATCGTGGATAGGACGTCCCTAGTTTTCCTAGAGTCGATTCTTCTTTTGACTATCGAACTGTCTCCTTGAGATTAGGCAGTTTTTTGGGTGACTTTGGTTTTCTTTCTCACGTTCCGACCGTACAGGAGGCCAAGATTTTTTACTGGGCTCATTTCACCTGTGCTTACATCGCAGGATTTCGAGTTGAGGAAAATATCCACCCACCTTTATCAGGTTATGTTATTTCTCAGGGCCACTCGAGGAGCTGTAACTGAAATGCATGGCCATGCTCGAATAAAGATTCGTTTATCAGTTAAGTTACTCTCTAGTCGGGGAAACCACTCTTGATACTGATCACTTGTAAATTACGACCTTTGTGAATACGGACTTTGCAAATTGGTTTACATTGAGTGGGAGAAATTTATTATGGATATGAGAATCGGTTATCGCACATACACTTGTACGGACAAGTGGGAGATTGTTGGAGCTAGTGTCCTCCCCAGTTAGTGCAATAACATAAATAAATCTCTGTAGGTTCACAGGGTATACTTTGTATTCTAATCAAGGTTGATTAACGTTTATGTTACGACTAACGGTTTTGGCTTGCTAGATAAGTTGTACTTATTGTTCTAATCGATGCGGTGATCCCTTTATATCCCTAAAAGTCACACCTAAAGGATTGTTTTGAGAGATGTATTATTTGAGAAAATAATCATATTGATGCTTTATTAAATGACTAAAAGGTTGTCGATGTATTTGACTAAAAGGTTAGTCAGTGTGATGATGATACGATTATTTAATAACGATTAAATAATGTTAGCTGATAATTTAATATAAAATGTTATATTTAATCAATGTATATAATGTTGGTCTAAACTAAATATAAACTGTTATATTTAAGTTGGCGGATATGTGTTACACGATATTATTATAGTGTATTGGTCCGGCATTACTCGGTTTATGTGACGGTCCATTACTAGTAATCATTCTATATAATTAAAACATGAAGTTTTCGAGCAATATTAGAGAGTCCAACAACGATGAATGACTTTAGAGCTCCCACATTAAAAGTTGTGTTTCTAGCAATATTAGAGTCTCCAACAAAATTAAAACTCTTATTAAAATATAAGCAACTATAGAGTACTGCTCTCTCTCGATTCCGGTTATTTATTTACTAATTCATGAACCTAATATGGTAATATATAAATACAGAGTATAAATAATACTTTATGTGTAGATGTGCATAAAAGTTACTACGAAAATACAACTTTTTAAAAGCTTTGCTTTTCCATTGTCAAATTAGAGTAGTAACTTCGTTTTTATCCTTAAGTTTTACTCCATATGACATCGAGTTAATATTTGTGACACAGTCATCCAAGATGCTAGAATTTAAGTATAAAGAGCTTAAAGCTTAATTATCATCATACAACCAACAAATTTTTTTTTGAAACAATATAGAAACCTCAGCAAATCAAACACCATTAAAAGTAAAATTTCTTTCTTGACAATTGCTAATGAGTGCTTGATTCGTGAATTAGTGTGCCTTAATGCTTACGAAATCAAAATGATCATTCTGGATGGATAGTAAAGGTCATTTGTATTAGTAGTTTATCGTAAGTCAATAAATTAATTTTTTTGGGAACAAAAATAGAATTTGAATGAATATACTATATGAAATTACTCTCATAAATATGGGTGACAAGCTAAGCAACTATGACCCGTCTTTATGTCTTTTTCTCTCGACCGATTGCAGCATATTCATTTTTATAGATTATTTTTGAGTAATATCCAATAATCTTGATATTGCGAACTACCTTGAGAATAAAATATTAAAACTGGTCAAAGATATTAAAATCATATTTTCATAGCCAGGAACGGAATTAAAGCAACAAAAAGTCTCATTTTGGGGTTGGAGGAATTATTATTAAAAAGATATTAAGAAATGTGATTGGAGAAGAAAATGGACTGGTTTGTCGATCACGGTCTGAAAAAAATTTTGGTATTCATGAAGACGTAAGAATAAATTAGAGCAATGTGGTAGCTAAATTGTTAATCACAACTTACAAGTGCTCGATCATGGAGGCTAAATTGTTAATCACAACTTCATGGAGTATATAGCTTTATCACTAACTAGAGGAAACCACAAGATATCGGAGAGTTTAACAAATGTGAATAACTTTCGAGCTCTCACATTAAAAGTTGATATCCAAGCAATATTAAAGTGTCCAACTTGTGTGGAACACTTTAGCTACATAACCGTAAGAGTCAAATTGCTAATCTGGTAAGAGTCAGAAGATGTAGTTACAACATTGTCGCTTTGTAATTTATACTAGCCCAATAAGTTGTAGTGAGTAGTGTGGTGGCTTCTTTAGATTTTGGCGATCATCAAAGTTTGTAAATTGACTCGAGCTTTTCAGCTTCCACATTTAAAGTTGGGATTTCGAGCAATATTAAAGTCTCTAAAATTTTCTAAATTACTTCAAATAAAATATGAATTTAATTAATTAAAAAATATTATATTAATTGTTAGCGCCAAAATTGATCTTTAAAGTATTAAATACAGAGTACATTAGAAGAGTCTTACCTTTTTGTTGAAATGTATCTTAAATACATTAGGGGAGTCTTACCTTTCTGTTGAACTATGATATGATACATCTATTTAAACAAGAGTAGTAAAATAATTAAAATAGAAAATTGTTAATTAAATAGGCAATTGAACATGTCTATGAAAGCCTTATTATACTCAACATAAAGATTTGTAGCATGAGTATATGTTTTGGATCACGCAAGTTAACTTTTTACTATATGGGTGACGGTCATGACAAAAACGAGAAGAGAACTTCTTATTGTTATGCTTAATTAATGTTTATGTACTTTTTGTGCTTCATTTATATGAATCTAATATCTAATAATGCAAAAAAAAAAAATCTACGCACTCAAAACAATATGGTTCTCATAGAGATAGTTCAAACGACTTCGACAATTGAGCTATACGTAGAGAATTGATAACGCCACACCCAAAATGTATTTTCCCACTTATTATGTGATACGTAAGTCGTAATATTGAGTATTGGCATTTTAAATGTACAAGATTAATTCCTTTAAAATTGTTTATACTAAGATAGTGATAGTGTGACACATAAGTCATTTAAATTGGGATAAAATTTAAAGGGAAGTGGGATAATAAAAGTGGGATAGAGAAAATAATAGAAAATTAATGGGGATAGAGACAATTATTTTGACATAAATGTTGGGGAAGATGGATATAAAATTGAGACGAAAAAAAGTAAAACTATAAAACAGGGGGGCTTATTTATTAATCCTTACTTTGAAAATGATAAATAATACTGACATATTATTATTACCCCACTGTGTTTTATTATGAGAAAACCAAACCATGTATATGATGGAGAGGGTGTAGACACAAGACACTAATATTAATAGTTAATAATCGCACTACGTGAGACACAAGTTAGTAGAGTGAAATTCGAACTTCTAATAAACTACACCTGGTTAATTAGACAAAGCAAATAGTTAATAATGAGAGTGGTAAACATTAAACAAGGGGGGGAGTGAATGAGATGAGAGGGAAATTAAGCAATCGTTCTAGAATAATAAATAAGAGTGGTTATAATAACCCGTTGAAAGTTAGGGTTGTGCAGTGAGCCAGGATAGGGAGTAGGCTGGGCTGAAAGATTGCAGCGCAGACACGGTGTGAACATCAGACCGGACTGGCCAGCTAGCTTCTTCCACTTCGAGCCCAACCCAAGAGTAGCAGGCTAGACCGAGCCGGGAGGGGCCTTTGTGTTTATTTGTTTTAGCGTTGAGATCGGGACGAGCTAGAGAAATTTGAGCACTAGCCCGGCTCGTGGGGAAAGTCGGGTTTTGTGCCATGGGCTAGCTGGGATGAATTTTCGTACTTAGAGGTGCGGGCTAGCCCGCTACGTTGTACACCCCTATAATCAAGTAACGACTAACGACGACGTACATGTAGTTAGAGTATAAACCAATCTTTAGACTCCGACCAACCATCAAGGGTAAGACCAAAAATATCACGTGTTCAAATCTTACTGCTTCTCAAGTAAAATATTGATAACATATATGGGGAGTTATGTCGTTACAATTACTCTTTAAGCCAAAGAACATTTGTGCGAGCGGCTTAGTGTATAATATCGATCTTGAAATTTCAACCATCAGCTGAACTTTCTGGTTGTTGTGGTTTATTTAAAAAAAATGGAAATGTTATGCATTATACGAAATCAAAGCAAACAGGAAAAATACCATTTAGTTTAAAAGCTTTATAGCTATTTAAACATTCATTTTATAGTTAAGAGGTAATAACATTGACGTATTGCTTAATGCTTATATGTTGTTAATCTACTTAATTTATCAGTTAGTGAGAGGGCAGGTGGGGATCCATTTACCCTCTCCACTTGCATATTGTGAGAGGGGCACTATCCGTCTTCAGCTTGTGACTGATATTACCCGTCTTCAATGAGACAAGCTGCTAGAACCTTTATCATTGTAATCAATTCATGGATGTTATTTCGCCATAATTTTTATTTATGATCGTAAACATTCCATGGATATTATTATTATTATTATCATTATTATTATTTTTTTTTTAATTATTATAAGATGCGCGCAGCTTTCATTAAAATAAAATGTAAAGTTTACAAGAAGTTGGTGGGGAGCCGAGAGACAATCTGGGCCCCCACCCCCTTAGCTATAGAGAAACCAAGCCTAGTAAAGATATAAGCGGCCACCCGAGCCCCAGCATCCTGAGATACCGAGAATTTCTGGATCCGCTTAAGCAAGTCAACAGCATCCGAGCCCAGCTCCCCAAGCGAAGAGAAAGAGAAGGGTAGGAAACCATAGCCAGCAGTCGCGCATAAATCCCTATGCTTAGTACATTTGCGCTGAGCAGCATCAGCAACAACCCGTCCCGGCACAAAATCAGACATCCCAGTCTGAGTCAAGGGGGAAGACCCTGTACTTATTATTATTATTATTATTATTTATACTGTAGTTTAATGGGAGATAAATACAAAATATTCCGTGCGTAGCACGGGTATTCCACCTAGTAATTAGAATACATATTACATTATGTACATATTAAAATGAGATGCTAACTACCTAATAGAGGCTGAGTTAAATAAGGAAACTAGGGTTTTTATTTTTCCATTCTTTCCTCTTGAATCTCACGGCACAAGTGAGATTAAAAGGAGAAAAAAAAAAGAAAACCCTAATGACGGTAAGATCTCACGGCACACAAGGGTGAAAAAGAGGAGAAAAATTCTGATTTTTAACTCTCTTATTCATCTTCATATTCATCATCAATATACACACAAAATTAGAAGTAATTTTTGGGTATTCGTTCTAGCACGACGTAGGCATTTCTTGAACCATCTTGGGTGCAACGATTAGGAGAATACCTACTTTGGTATTTGTTCTTAGGCCTTTTTCTAGGACCAAAGGTTATTTCTTAATCTCTTGTTTATATTATGCAATTTCATTTATGACTAGAAATTCATATAGTTATAATTTCATTATAATCCGAAAATTTTAAAGGGAAGTATACCGATATTTCCCACAATATCACCCAATCTCAGGGCCCTTACCTCATCTCTGCAGTTCCATTCTGATCTAATCCACTCATTAAGAGTCTCAATCTTGAACATACGATAGTCTACTAAAAAACCCAGCACACATTGACCCCAGAATTCTCTTGATTCACCCAGAGTTTCTGGATCAATATTAAAAACTGGTCTTGAGCGCGGGTATCTCCATGCATGTGCATGTTGAGCATTGTTTGGTTAAAAATCAGAGTTAGGATAGGTTGCATGATAAGACTAATGATGATAAAAATTATGCCGAGGGTCAACATCTTCATTATTGAGGTTAGGTTTAAATGCTCTTGAGCATTATTGGCATTGAATGCAGGAGCATTATCATTAAATGCAGACGCATGATTGCAATTGATATTCTCCATAGCAATTAAAGTAAAGAAGCTGATATTAATGAGATTTTGAGATTGATTGAGATAAAGAATAGGAAGTTGGAGAGTTTTGATGAAGATCCTCAATTAATGCAGCCCTTAAATAGGAGATGATGCTGCATGCAAACCCTAGCCAGACCAATCAACTTCCATTTTCTGACAGAAGCAACCAGCAGCTACTGGGTAGAACATTGAAGAACCCTAAGAATCCCTCACCGGCCAATGAAAGAAAAAGGATGACAATGATTGCAGATTCTTTTCTGCAGAAGAGATTTTGAGAAAAAGAGTACTCCAATGATATTTCTGATTGACCAATAAGCAAGAGGCCAGAAGAGAACTTTTGGAAAAAGAAGAAAACTTTTGGCAAAAAGTGTTGCTCTCGCAAGGAGAGATACACTCTCTTTAGATTTTAGAGAGAGAAAATGACAACCACATAGAGTTTGAGTCGGTAATTTAAGTTGTAGTGTCAAGGTGAAGGTTTGACACAAAAATGATTTAGTTTAGGACTTAACTTGACAAAACAAAACTAGATATAATTAATAGGCTAATGATAGGCTATCGCACACCTAATTAAAGATAAATATCCTAGATACAAATGAATGTAGTAATAGGGGTCTAACACAAGGAGACGGGAGTTGCTACCAAGTTTTTTATGGGGTGAATCCTATCAAAGTCGGTTATCGATTGGTTTGGTTGGGTTTATGAAACAACAATAATAATAAAGGAAGAGTCTATGGAGGTCGGGTCATACATGCAAGTTATGTAAATGCTCAAGTCAAACTAGGAAATTGATAATAACGATAATTGTTTAAGCTAAAGACATCCACCTCTCGATATTAGTGTCGTCAACCATAGATCGGGTCTTAACGAACTCTCTCTTTGGCTAGGTCGATCTACTAACACATGCTTAGTCTAATTCAATTTCGTGCCTCTAGACTTATAGAAAGAATCAACGAATTTAATTAAGGATTGTGATCAATAATCAAAGACTAACAATACAATGCAAACATGTGATAGAAACAACTATTTGATATCATAACATCTCATTTCAACAATTGCAAATATTATCTATGCATGACTTCCCTAATTCCCTAGACAAAGTAACTACTCTTGCATAATGATAACTAATCTAATAATAAATAAAAAGTAAACATGATAACTAACTAATAATGGAAATGACAAAGGAAATAACAAAACAATACAAGAAATAGAATTATCTCAACAAAGGAAATAAAACATGGAATTGAAGAACACAATGGAACCAAATAACTTGCAAATGAACTTGTAATATAAATTGAAATAGTTAAAACACTACAAGAATCATGTCCAATACCGACCGTCTCAAGCGGTCGTTAAATGTAAAAATCGGTCGGTAAAACCGCTTACCGACCGTTATTTCCTCCTTAGCGTCTGAACAAATTCGGTCGGTAAATACGGTCGGTAATTACATATTACCGACTGATATCAATTCGGTCGTTAGGCTACTGACCAACATCTCAGTCGTTAAATAATATATCCGTCGGTGCCAAATCAGTTTGACTTGGTCAATATGAATAAACAATCGGTCGGTAATTACCTTATCGGTCGGTAATTACCGACCGACAGTCGGTTGGTATGGGGGAGGGTCGGTCGGTGCCAGATTGGCACAATATAATTTACAGGGGGTATTTGGACGACAGTCGGTCGGTATCTGTTTTTGGTCGGTCGGTATACGTTTGTACACGATTTGGTTAGTTTTTTCATCTATTGCTCCCCCATTTGCTATATTTCCTGCAAATATTTCAAAATATATACAAATGCATTCGGACACAATTTTTTGGAACCAGAAACCATCTTTCAAATTAGAAATATGTCAACGTAATCTTACAACCAAGACAATCAACTACCAACCTGTCTTACACAACCATAATTCACACTAAAGTTTACACAACAAGTAACCATGTCTTATACAACCAACTACCGTAGTTTACACTTGAAAACTATTTCCGCCACCACCGGAGTTATCGTTATTTGGGTTATAAGGCAAATCTCATGTGTTATTGTTGCATCGGTATTGGGTTTGGGATTCAAATAGTTTGGTTAAGGCCTCAATTTGGGGCCTTGTTTCTTCTCGTTCACGCGTACTAGCGTCTTGACTAGCCATGATTTGTTGCCTTAGATCCTCTTGATTTTTCATGTAAAGTTCTTCCCTCTTGCGAGCTTCTTCTTCCCTTTGTTGCACCTCCTCTCTATACTTCCTAAATTCTCGGCTTCCCTCTCACGTGCTTCCATTGTTTGACTTAGAACACCGGGGATATATGGTTAGGAGGCGGAAGAACTACCTCTCGACGATGATGACGTCGGGGGAGTGTAATATAGTGAGGTGGCGGTTCCTAACCCAAAGACTTGACCCTTCTTGTATCCATCCACCGAATCGAACCAAACCTTGTTAGCGTCTATCGTAAGTCCTTGCTCCGTAAGCTCATCTATCATCCTTAGAAAATTTTGCTACATTGTCAAAAAAGAAAGTTGTAAATAATTACATAAGTATTTTGAATACACTTGAAATTTCGAATGTAGTAATACTTACATATCTCGCTCGGGCAGTTGGATGACTTCATTGCTCCTCACCATTAACCACTTTCCTATGGCTATCAAGAAATAGCTCCACTGCATTAGGGGCTATACCCCCCTTCTCTTTTGCCTTTTATAAAAACAAATCAAACATTAACTTCAAATTACAAATACTAACATTATACTAACAAAGTAAATTATCAACTTGAAAGACTTAAAAGTTCAAATTATTTACCATCTTAGCAGCATGTTTAACAACTTTGATTAACCCGTAGTGATGTGTAGTAGGGCCATATTCGCCGCCTTTCTTGTTGATGGAAGCTTGTTTCGATCTCTTGAGAAACGCCTTATTCTTCAGCTTCTCGATTAATGCTTTGAAAACATTAGGATGCATCCAACCCGGGCCACTTGGATTCTTACCTCTTATCATCTGCTCGGCATCATACATGGCGTCTTTTAAACTCTTTCTACACGCCTCATGTATTGCTTCCTACACTCATCCTCATACTTAGGATCCCAATTGCACAATGTCTACACATAAAAACAACAACACTTATAAAAACAACAACATTTATAAATTAACAAAGTAAAAGTTAATATAAATACCCGAAAATTATCAAACCACGCATCCCTTTTACTTTGTGGAGTCTCTTTCCAGTTCAAGTAAGGGACATCCTAGTTGTTTTTGAAAGACCGGCTAACTCTTCGGATCACTTGGTTATCGTCAAACCTATATCAATCTTTATATTAGAAAATGATATGCAACATGTTTTAAGTTAAATTTATTAGAACAGATATTATAAATAAGAAATTGTACTATAATATTCCCAGCTCTATATCAATTGGTAACTCTTTTGTTGCCGTAGGGGTTGTACTTTGGTTTGTCATCTCCCCCTCGTTGTTGTTCTCTTCGTCGCTCGTCTCCCCCTCTTCTATCGTCGGGTCCCTAAATACTATTCCTTGTTCTCGTACTCGTCCTCGTCCTCGTCCCCGTCCCCGTTCTCCTGACATCTTAAACAAAACTAAATATACACAAGTTAATGTTAGCCATAAACTTTCTAAAAGATTGTTGTCAAATAAACAAACACTTTGATAATTGATGATACTTAATACATAAGTAATTAAATTGTACTTATTACATAACATATATATACTGCAATAAACATATATACAATATACTTATTATTACACAACTTGTCTCTTACTCATCTTCATCTTCATCTTCATCTTCATCTTCATCGTCCTCCTCCTCCTCCTCCTCCTCCTCCTTGTTCTTCTCCTCCTCATCTTCATCTTCATCTTCATCATTCATAAAATCAACTTCATATAAGTCATTGTTTCCTCTTCCAAATCTATGAACCTCCACCACCTCATCTTCTTCCTCATCATCTCTTTCACTAAAACCTTGTAAGAGTTCATCTTCAACAATTGAAGATAAATTAAGAGGTGTCGTAATTTCTTCTTGAAATACGGTTGTGTCAACCGGAGCATCAAATTGTGATCTCGCTTTACTTTTAAACACCGCCCACCAATTATCTCCATCTTTCTTCGTGCTTGGATAAGAAGTGTAATAAATTTGATTAACTTGATGTGCAAGCACAAAAGGGTCGTATTTTAAATACTTTCTCTTATGATTTACTTCAACAAGTTTATACGTGTCATGTACAATTGTGCCGATTGAAGAATAATCCATCCAACAACATTTAAACAAGATTGCATTATATGCCATTTGTTCACCACAATACCTCAACTCAATAATATCTTCTAGGGTACCATAATAATCATCTCCACCAACACCGTTAATACAAACACCATAATTCATACTTGCTTTATTTTTCCCATATTTCATTGTGTGAAAATTAAAGCCATTTATCGAATATTTCTGCCAAGTTTGAACTTCTTTACAAGGACCCCTTGACATGGCCACCAACAAATTATCTTTGATATCTTCTTGAAGTCCCTAGTTTAAAATAAGTCTAATTAAGTACCCATATATTGACTTAAGGTTAGTTTGTATATATTTGTTTAATGTTTGTAAATGAAACTTACATGTTCTTTAAACCAATTTGGGTATAGCTTTTCGTATGAAGTCCAAACCTCATCTACATCAATATTTGGATGTTGCTCACGGATGAAAGCTTCGAATAACCTATCATTTAACAATTTTTACTATTATATGAATATTATTACACTTTAATTATTTTCTTGCCAAAGTGTAAATAAGTCACATACCTCTCATATTTTTCTAATCGTTCACAATTCGATAAGGCGTAAAGATGAGCACGTTCATATTCATCTCCATCCAAATATCTTATTTTTCCTTTTGTGAATGGTTGACCTCCATGGTTTTGGAAAAGCTCAGGTAAGGAAGACTCCGTTTCATCTTTTGTTCCAAAATCTAAATCTTTAGCCTTTGTGTCGATATGCTCTTCAAAATATTGCGAACAAAAAATTGATATTTCTTCCACTAAGAAAGCGTTGCAGATAGACCCTTCGACTCTTGCTTTATTACTAACTTTTTGTTTCAAGTGATTTAAAAACCTACATTTCCTATTAATGTTAGTAGAATATTCAAAATATTTTATATTTCATTTTTTATTTCATTTGAATAAATACGTATGTAATTTACCTCTCAAAAGGATACATCCACCTATATTGTACTGGCCCTCCAACCCTTGCTTCATAAGGCAAATGTATAGGTAAGTGTTCCATTAAGTTGAAAAATGATGGCGGAAATACTTTCTCCAACTTGCAAAGTATTTCGGCAATGTTTCTCTCTAGATTTTCAATGTTTTCAAGTTTGAGGGTCGGGGCACACAAATACGAAAGAATTGACTTATTTCAGTTATTGCACTCCACACATCTTTCGGCAATAAGTGTTTCAAAGCCACAGGTAGTAATCTTTCCATGAAAACGTGACAATCATGACTCTTCAACCCATGAAGGATATGATCATGTCGATCAACACAGCTACTCAAGTCGGATGCATATCCATCCGGAAACCTCAAGTTACAAATCCACTCGCATAACACTTTTTTTGTGCCTTATCAAGTGCAAATGGGGCTTTTGGCTTAACTCCATTTTCCTTAATGTGTAAGTGTGGTCTTTTGCATAATAGTTTCACGTCTTCCCTTGATTTTTCATTGTCACAAGTTTTATTCTTATTATTCATGACCGTATGAATCAATTGCTCAAAGAAGTTCTTTTCAATATGCATAATGTAGAGTCTATTGATCGAATACGAAAGAGGGGGGGGTGAATTGAGTATTAAAAACTAGCCCCACTTTTTCGATTTATATGATATGTAATTAATTATTTGACAACCCATAAGTTGTATTACTAACCAATAGAATCTCATAAATATATTCTCATTAAAACTTTTGATAAATATAAAAATACTCTTTCACTTTTGAAAACATTTAAAACATTTTATTTCCAAAATCATGCATCAACATTTATCATCCAAAGTTATAGGCTAAAGCTATAACTTTGAACATAAAATCTCTCGAATGGAATAGTTACCGAATGACGACCTATACTATCTAATCTTCACAAAGATCTTCAGTATACGGATCATCTCTTCATCTTGATCACAAAGACCCTCCATCTCGAGTCTTGTGTTGTTTGAGGTAGATCTTGCTTGAAGCGATTTTCTTTAAAGTTATGACTGGGTAGCTATAGCTTCCATGTAAACTTCCAAAGTTATTCTTGAAGTTGTTATAACTTTGTCTCACAGTCTTTGTCAAAGTTATGCCTAACTTTGATCTTTCTTTTAATAATTGTTGCTAGCTATAATAAGACTAAAGCACACAATTACACGCATATGATATATCGAGTAAAACATATTATCACGTAAACACATGTCATTATCAAAACTATGAAATTGGTCCAACAAATTCCCCCTTTTTGATGATGACAAGTCTCTTATGATTTCCTCCTAACATAGTGACTAAGTATGGTTCCCCCTCAACAAAGCACTCCAAAGTTATAGCAACTTTGATCGCAAGAACATAACAACTTAGCCAAAGTTATAGCTTGAAAGACTTTAAGAGATAACGAGTCTTGACAAGGAGCAAGCTTAAGTAAAGACTCAAATCATATCATTTCTTCCCCCTCTTGGCCTCATTGAAAAGACAAGAACAAGGACATAAAATGACTAGAATAACACACGTCAAGGCAAGAAATAGATATGCAAAATACGCAATATAAAACGATATATAACAAGCAAAATCAAGTGTCAAATGTTAATTAAGAACTACAAACCACAAGAAATATTGGTAGTTGCCATTTGGGCCGAATAGGATAGAGTTTAACAAGCCAAAATGGGCCGAATTGGTAAGTAGTTCAAGAAACAAACAAACAAGGATAAGAAGATCAAGGCATGTTTGGTTGACGGATTTGTTAGGGTGCAACATAGCTGGGTCGGGTGCGGTACTCGAGAGTGGAAAGACGATCAAGGCATGACTTTACGTGATTAGCTTGTGCGGTAAGTTAAACATCAAAGTTTTGAACTTTCAAGGAAAGAGCCTCCGTCGCATCGAAGATAGGATGCATCCCCTCACGCATTTCCGTACCACTTTTAACCAATGACCCTCCTTGGCTCACTAAAAATTGCATCCGATCCCTTTGCCTATACATCTCTTGTCGACTATCGACAACGTTTCTCTCCAATTTTGCTAGGCAATCATCCACACCCGTCATCCAAGACCTCATCTCACTACTCACAGCCGACTCACCATGGTCACGGGTGGAGCTAGTGGACCCCAATGCCACGGTTTGAACAATCTTGTCCATCACCGCATCAATCTTCTTGTCTTGCGCATCAAGGCGCTCCATCACACTTCCCATAAACATATCTAACCTAGACTCGATTCCCGAAAAATCAGCCCCAACTGGCTTCAACCCGACCGAACCCCCTTTGGTCAAAAACATCAACTCCGCTCCACAAGCATCCAACTTCATGAATTTTAAAAATGTGTCACACATATCATCCTTGACGGTAACACCATAACTATGCACATCAACGACCCCTTTCGACTCAAGCAGCCGTGACACCCACATCCCATAAGGCAAATCAAGGGTTGAATAAATCTTGTCCTCGGTTACCGAAAAGGCCGTTTGTGATATACGAGAAAATACAAGAAAATGAAGATTAACCCGGTTTCCCTCTAACCAATTCTTCACAACCAACATCTCATAACATGCAATCTTGTCCCGTCCTCCCCGACGCGGAATTACGGTGTTCCACAAAAAATTTAACATAAATTTCAACTTTGGGGAAACATTCCCCGCCAAAACACAACTCGATAAAGAAGCCCCATCATCAAAATATTGCTTAACTTCTAACCTTGCCTGGTCCGACAGTCCGTCCCATGACGTACTCGGATCGATTTTGATTCCATCATCAGGAATAAAAAACAGAGTACAAAAATCAGTCATGGAGATCGAAACCGAACGGCCATTGACAACGGCATTCAACACCCCAGCAGTTAACGAAACAGAAGCGAAAAAGTGGATTACCTCAATCGGATAGACTGGACCCGAAAATCGTGCCACGGTTTCCCATTCTTGAAAATTTAGAAAGTCGTTAAAAAATCCTAAAGCCGTATATTTTTTACACCAAGCCTTCGGATAGTGACGACCCCCATGTATTCCGTACTGAGCAACTCGGTTTACAAGCTTCCGTTCATCTTTTGTTAGACGGAGTTTGTCAAGCCCGGAAGATGTTTCTTGAGGCGAAAAGTCACGGAATGTGACCCGTGTAGTTATCTTGGGAACCGTGTCAACAGTTTCGGTAGTAGCTTCTTCTTGAACTCTAGCTTTTCCCTTATTTAACCTTCTTCTTTTGGTACCCTCAAGTACCGTACCGGACTCGGTTTGGTTCATGGTAGGTGTTTTTTGTGTGGGATTAGGAGAAGTATTTGTGGGCATGCTAGGCTTTGGAGTTTTGGGGTTTGGGTTTTTGGAGATTTTTGATCTTGTGGAAGCCATGGATGAAGCTTGAAGGTGATGGTTAATTTTTTGTTGTTGTTGTTTGGGTGCCGTGAAGAGGGAGAGAAAGAGTAAAATTGGGTGAAGTGTTTGTGTGGTGAAAGTGATGGGTAATTATGAAAAGTAAAAATTGGTTTTTGTACTTTTGTACTTGGCACATGGGTTGCCGGCTATAGACCCCTATTTCCTTCTTCTTCTTCTTCTTTTTTTTTTTTTTTTTGTTTTTGAATTTTGGTAGGAAAAGGAATCTTGGGTAATTAATTTTTGGGATATGGTAAGGATAGAATTTGGTAAATAAGAAGATATGGTAAGGTGATTTTGTTGAGAATTTTCGGCCAACTATAGTACTTGGGTAGAATTTTGGTTCAATTAGGAAAGTGAATAAGATAGGTTTTTGGCAAATATGTGGTTCATAATTCAATTTCCACAAAACACTTAATATGCAAGATACTTACGTAAAATATATTATATTAAACACAAATATACTAGCAATGAAATATACGGACACAGTCATACAATCTCGTCTTATTCTAACCAGTCACGCAAGTTCGCAAAATAAATATGACGAATTTAATTGCTACTGATTAAACCAATTTCCAACCGCAAAATCTCAAAACGTCTTCTCGCTAACGCCTTTGTTAAAATGTCAGCCCATTGATTTTCAGTACTACAAAATTCGAGTTTAATGTTGCCCTTTTCTACATGGTCACGTAAAAAATGATGTCTAATGTCTATATGCTTAGTACGAGAATGCTGAGCTGGGTTCTTAGAAATAATAATAGCACTCGTATTATCACAAAATACAGGCATACAACCAACATTAACACCGTAATCACATAGTTGTTGCTTTAACCAAAGTAGTTGGGAACATACCAGTCCTGCAGCGATATATTCGGCTTCTGCAGTAGATAACGCAACCGAATTTTGCTTCTTTGAGCCCCAAGTAATTATGCAAGGTCCAACAAACGTTGAGAATCCAGAGGTACTTTTTCTATCTAAAGAACATCCTGCATAATCTGCATCTGAATATCCTACTAGATCGAAATTACACTCAAGTGGATACCACAAATATAAGTTAGATGTACCAATTAAATATCTCAAGATACGTTTAACTGCAATCATATGTGACTCTTTAGGACATGATTGAAATCTAGCACAGACACATACGCTGAACATAATGTCAGGTCTACTTGCAGTTAAATATAATAAAGAACCAATCATACCTCGATATGTAGTCTCATCTACGGACTTACCATTTTCGTCTAAGGTCAACTTTTTATCAGTTACCATAGGTGTGTCCATTGGATGAGCGTTCTCCATACCAAATTTTCTGATTAGCTCCTTGACATATTTTTGTTGGTGAATCTTTATTCCTTCTTTGGTTTGTTGAATTTGCAATCCTAGGAAGAATTTTAATTCTCCCATCATGCTCATTTCAAATTCTGAGGTCATTAGATCTGAAAAATACTTGCACAATTTATTGTTAGTAGAACCAAAAATAATATCGTCTACATAAATTTGAGCAACAAGTAAATCAGAACCCTCGGATTTTAGAAATAGGGTTTTGTCGACAGATCCTCTTTTAAAATTGTTTTGTAATAAAAATTTAGATAATCTGTCGTACCAAGCCCTAGGCGCTTGTTTCAAACCATATAAAGCTTTATCGAGTTTAAAAACATGGTTTTGGAACTTGCTATTCAAAAATCCGGGAGGTTGTTCAACAAAAAACCTCTTCTTCCAAATAACCGTTAAGAAAAGCAGTCTTAACGTCCATTTGAAACAGTTTCATTCCTTTATGAGCTGCGAAGGCGATGAGCAAGCGAATAGCTTTAAGTCTTGCTACTGGTGCGAATGTCTCGTCATAATCAATCCCTTCTTGTTGATTATAACCTTGAACGACCAATCGAGCCTTATTACGAACTATAACTCCTGAATCATCCAATTTATTTCTGAATACCCATCGAGTACCAATCACAGTTCGATTATTTGGTCGTGGTAATAGATGCCAAACCTTATTTCGTTCGAACTGTTGAAGCTTCTCTTGCATAGCCACAATCCAGTCGGATTCTGCAAGTGCTTCTTTGATGTTGGTAGGCTCTATGGTAGACAGAAAAGAATAGAATGAACAAAAGTTATTTAATGTTTGCCTAGTTTGAACTTCCTTATTCAAACTTCCTAGGATACTATCCATAGGATGAGAACTCTTATATTTCCATTTCTTAGAGTTCCTAGGCTCATCATCATCCGATGAACTATCAGTTTCCTCAAATGATTCAGAATCAAGATTAGTTCCCCCTGAGTTGGACTCTGGGGTTATAGCTGAAGTTGGTACAACTTCGGTTCCTAAATCTTGATCTGAATTCAAAGTTATAGCATCATCAGCTATAACTTCAGTTTCCTTTTCCTTGTTTTGAGAAGAGACATTCGTATCATCAACAATTGTCTCAGTTCTCTGTTCAAGGTCATTTGCGGATTTATCAAGTTCATCATTGATTCCTTCAATAACTTCTTCATTATTATCTGGCACGTCATCTCTTGAGAGGCGAAAGTCTGGATCAGTCATGTCTTCTTCTTCGTTCTGTTCAACTTGTTCAGGCACATTATCTTCATCAAATACAACATGAACACTTTCTTCTATGCACAAAGTTCTTTTGTTAAAAACTTTAAACGCTCTACTATGATTAGAATAACCAACAAACACAGCTTCGTCCCTTCGTGGATCAAATTTGCTCAAGTTGCTTTTTCCATTATTATGGACAAAACATTTACTCCCGAAGCAACGAAGGTGAGCTATATTGGGTTTTCTCCCTCTTAAAAGTTCATAGGGAGTCTTTTTTAGAATAGGTCTAATCATAGCTCTATTGTGCACATAGCATGCAGTACTAATGGCTTCGGCCCAAAAGTTCTTAGGAAGGCCACTACACAAAAGCATAGTGCGGGCCATGTCCTCTAATGTTCTATTCATACGTTCCACGACACCATTTTGTTGTGGGGTTCGTGGTGCAGAAAAGTTATGTCCTACACCATTCTCCCTACAATATTCTATAAAAGCTTGATTATCAAATTCGGTGCCATGATCCGTACGAATGGAAACTAACTTTTTATCATACTTGTTTTGGGCAAACTTCATTAGTACCACAAACTCATCGAAAGTTTCATCTTTAGTAAATAGAAAGATAGGCCATACATACCTTGAGTAGTCGTCGACTAGGACGAATACGTACCTTGATCCACCGCGGCTTCTAACTTTCATAGGTCCACACAAGTCCATGTGTACCAACTCAAGTGGACGTTCTGTACTTACTACTCGTTTTGGTTTGAATGAAGATCTAACTTGTTTACAACGGGCACATGAGTCACACATTTTCTCTTGTTTGAATTTGATTGAGGGTAAGCCCTCAACTAAATCCCACAATTTGAGTTTCTTTAAAATTGTTGGACTAATGTGTGCAAACCTCTTATGCCACAAGCATGAATCAACCACAGTGACTTTCATGCACGTGAAGGAACTTGTAGTGACTTTGTTTAAATCAATCATATACACGTTCCTCTTACGTAAGTGCAATGAAACTATTCAGAAACAAGCTAAAACAATGACAATTTGAACTAAGGTCACACACTTGAAGTTTGCTCTGTTTTTGTTTGGACTGAATGCTGAAAGAAAGAGATAGAACCTTAACCAAAGCACAAAGCCAATGGTTGAGGGTTGAACCTTGATCCCAGCACACAGCTAAGGGTCTAAGCTCACTTCCAAGCACAAAGCAAAGGAAGTTTTCTCAAGCACACAGCCAAGAGAGATTAACAGAAACAAGGTTTCAGCTTTTGTGTTTACTTCCAATCTACCTTTCATTCATTAGGAATAAGCCTTATATAGGCAATGAGATTACATATTACTCGTTCAATACATCTTAGGGCCACAATTGGCTTGCAAAAAAAAAACAGAAATAACAGCTACATTGTTCAGAACTAAAGCAATAAAGTAGAAAAGCAGTTCTAATGAGACAATCTGACTTAATTGGGTTGTTTAGGTTGATCTGGTGAAGGAGTGGTCTTTCAAGCTTGATTCTTAAGCTCAACTGAAGTGGGATGAATGCCAAAGGTCATGCTAAAAGGCCCTCGAGCTGGTTTGATCAAAACAGGAAAGTTTGATAGTGACATTTGAACTACTGCAAAAAGGACTGAATTCTGGACAGTTTGAGTTTGTCCCTAAGCTAACTTTTTGTGTATGCATTTCCTGGAGAAGAAATCCTGGACAAAGTTGTAAAGGACCCTCCCTAGGACTAATATTGATGGTTGGTTAGGCTTGTTTGAGTGTGTGAGGCCCCCATGGACCCTGTTTAGAAAGACTATGACTGACTGCTTGTGGCTGAAGGTTGTTATTGTTGTGTTGGGTTTGTTTTGCTGTTGGCTGTGTGTTGTTGTGGCTAAGTCTTGGGAAGTGGATGGCTAGGCTTTGTTTGGCTGGTGTAGTGTTGTCTTTGCTGGCCTGAGGTGGTGGTTACTTGGACTGAATAAAACATTGTCATAACTAGTCATGGTGTTGGCTGTATTGTTGTTGTTGCCTTGAATGATGTTGTTGTCTTGATGTTGAGTTTGTGTCTTGCCTTGATCATGTACTCTTGTTGCAACCTCCTTTTCTTAAAAAGGATTTGCCCTCAAATCTTCATCACCTTCATCATCTGATTCACCATGGTAGGGGCTTAGGTCTCCAACATTGAAAGTACCATGGACACCATAGCTTCCTGGTATATCCACTTTGTAAGCATTTGTGCCTATCTTCTCCAATATCTCAAATGGTTCATCAGCTCTTGGCATGAGCTTGTTTCTCCTCTTATCTGGAAATCTCTCTTTCCTTAAATGCAACCATACAAGATCCCCTGCCTTGAATTCCCTTGCTTTCTTAGGCCCTTTGGACCTAGCCTTGTACAACTCATTGGACCTTTCAATCTGCTTCTTGACTTGCTCATGAATCTGTATCATTTGCTCAACTCTTTTCTTTGCATCATAGCTTGCTTTGCTTCTTTTGACTGGGGCTAGGTCTGTAGGCATGAGAGGATTAGTTCCATAAACTGTTTCAAAAGGACTTTTACCTGTGCTGCTGGAGGGAGCTCTATTGAAGGCAAACTCAGCATGTGCTAGCCTGAGGTCCCAATCTTTTAATGACTTAGAAACAATGCTCCTCAAGATCTTTTCTAATGTCCTGTTAGTGATTTCTGTCTGCCCATCAGTTTGGGGATGGTGAGAAGTACTAAACAATAGCCTGGTCTTCAATAGCTTCCACAAGGTTCTCCAGAAGCGACTCATGAACTTTGTGTCTCTATCTAAGACAATGCTTCTAGGTACCCCATGTAACTTGACAACCTCTCTAAAGTATAGTTCAGCTACCCCCAAAGCATCCTCAGTTTTCTTACAAGCAATGAAATGTGCCATTTTGCTGAACATATCTACAACCACCATGATTGAATCTTTTCCCCTTTGAGTTATTGGTAAGGCTACAATGAAATCCATGCTGAGATCTTCCCATGGCTTGTTTGGTGCTGGGAGTGGTGTGTAAGGGCCAGCCTGAAAATGTGCTTTGGCTAGTTGACAAGATTTGCACCTTTTGAGGGCATCTTGCACATCACTGAGCATCTTAGGCCAATAGAACTGATCTTGCAATATGTCATAGGTCTTCTGCACCCCAAAGTGACCAGCAAGGCCATTGGAGTGAACCTCTTTGACCAGCAGTCCCCTATAAGGTCCCTTAGGCACACATAGTTTGTTTCCATAGAACAAGTAGCCTTCCTGAGCTGTGTACTTGCTCCCTTTCTTAACTTGCCCTTCTTGATGCACCTCCCATTCATTCTTGAAATCTGGATCTTCCTTATAGAGTTCTTTCATGAACTCAAATCCCAACACCCTTTGTTCCATGAATGTTAACATCACAGACCTCCTAGACAATGCCTCAGCCACAATATTGTTCTTGCCCTCTATATACTTGCTGGAGAATGAGAAGGATTGCAAGAACTCTACCCATTTGGCATGTCTGGGGTTGAGTTTATGCTGTCCATTGATGTATTTGAGAGCCTCATGATCAGAATGTAGCACAAATGGCTTAGGCTTTAAGTAGTGTCCCCAATGGTTCAATGCTCTCACAATGGCATAGAACTCTTTGTCATATGTGGAGTAGTTAAGCTTAGCCCCATTTAACTTTTCACTGAAGTATGCAACAGGCTTCTTCTCTTGTGTAAGCACAGCTCCTATGCCAAGGCCACTGGCATCACACTCTACCTCAAAGAGTTTGTTAAAATCTGGTAGAACCAATATTGGAGATTTACACAATAGCTTCTTGATCAGGTTGAAGGATTTCTCAGCCTTCTCATTCCACTTGAACTCTCCCTTCTTCATGCACTCAGTAATAGGGGCCATGATTGAGCTAATCCCTTGTATTAACCTCCTATAGAAAGAGGTTAACCCATGAAAACTTCTAACATCAGTAACAGTTTGAGGAAGGGGTCATTCCTTGATTGCTTGAACTTTCTCAAGATCAACTGCTACTCCTTTTTTAGAAATGATGAACCCAAGGAAATAAACCTCAGGCTGCATGAAGGTGCACTTCTCTAGTTTGCCATACAACTTGTTCTCTCTTAGGACCTCAAACAACAATTTCAGATGCTGCAAATGTTCTTCCTTAGTTGAACTGTAAATAAGAATATCATCAAAGTAAACCACTACACATTTGCCTAAGTAGGGTCTTAGGACCTCTGTCATCAACCTCATGAAGGTACTAGGGGCATTAGACAACCCAAAAGGCATTACCAACCATTCATAGAGCCCATGTTTAGTTTTGAAAGCTGTTTTCCATTCATCCCCTGCTCTTATCCTTACTTGGTGGTAGCCCTGCCTTAGATCAATCTTTGTGAATACTTGAGCCCCACTCAACTCATCCAGAATATCATTAAGTCTAGGTATGGGGAACCTATACTTGATGGTAGTGTTGTTGATGGCCCTACTGTCAATGCACATACGCCAAGTCCCATCCTTCTTTGGTACTAGCAAGGCTGGTACAGCACAAGGGCTGAGGGACTCCCTTACATAGCCCTTGTTTAGTAGCTCACCTACTTGGAGTTGGAGCTCCTGTGTAGCCTTAGGATCACTCATGTAAGCTGGCTTGTTGGGTAAGATAGCTCCAAGTACAAGGTCAATGTGGTGTTCTATTCCCCTAAGTGGTGGCAGTCCACTAGGGAGCTCAGTAGGAAAGACATCACCATAACTTTCTAGGATAGACTTGACCTCCTCAGGGATATCAACCATGCTTATGTTGGACTAGGTGTCCTCCACAATAGTGCGCCACATAATAAATCTTATTAAGAAATATAATTGGGATATTTATTGACTATATATATGATTAGTCAGTTGATTAACGTAAATCAATAACGGTTGGCTGACTAGAGTTTGACGTTATTGTCGTTTGACGGCGGTGACAACTGATCCATTTCAGTCACACCTAAAGGATGAAATCCAATAGTGTAACTATTAATTTGTATATGATACAGTTCATTAGTATCCCAATTACATATATTTGATATGTAAGAGAGTTAATTGTTAGAACTTGAGTTAAGTAAACTCAAATGCGATTAAACTTATTTTCCAATTATGCGTAATTGACTAATAAATTTATATATCTTATTTTAATACGATTAAATAAGATTTAACTTAGTAATTAATCGTTAAATTACTAAATTAGTTGAGGTTTTGAGATAGAGGTAATTAGTTAATTATATTTACAAGGAGTTGTAAAATAAATTAACCATGTAACAACCCGAAAAGTACCCTATTTTTCTAGTAAAATATCTTACGGATACTTTTCAGCCTGTTTAAGTTTTAAAGTGGAAATTATTGTTTCCAGTTGAATTTTGAAATTCCGAGTTCGTATTTGGAATTTTTGAGAGATTTCATAAGAATCCCGTTTTAAGTCATCTTTGACTTTTCTTGACTTTTAAGTCGTCTTTGACTTTTCTTGACTTTTTAAGTCGTCATTGACTTTTCTTGACTTTTAAGTCGTCATTTAACTTTTCTTGACTTTTAAGTCATCTTTGACTTTTCTTGACTTTTAAGTCGACTTTGACTTTCGTTGACTTTTCCGACTCACCTCGTAAATTTTGAAGACCGAAATTTTATTTAAAAAAAATAATATTTTTAATTTATTTTTATTATGATTTATTTGGATTTATGAAAATTTAATATAATTATTTTGAATTTATTTGGAATTAAAAAATAACTTTTACGGTTTTAACCCGAACGTCATTTAACTATTCCCGAGTCATCTAAAATCCCGAAACAAACCCAAAACCCGACTTTGGCATGAGTCACACGCCCATGTCATCCTTTTCCACTCACTTTTGGATATTTT
>JAIUZE010010924.1:0-33664 GCA_022085475.1 Heliosperma pusillum
AACGAAGAAACAAGCCATTTTGAAGGTTGCTCGATCGAGCATTGTGCCTTGCTCGATCGAGTCGGGCTGAAGGTTGCTCGATCTAGCAACATACTCTTGCTCGATCGAGCAATCCAATATTTCGACGACTTTTTCATATTTTCCTAAACTTTAACCTAATTAATTAGATTTTTGTATTATAAAAGGAAAGCTTGTCTTATATACTTTCATATGCTTATCAATGCTTTATTGCTTTAAATTAGAAAACCTAATTTAGTTTGCTTGCCTCCGGATTTATTTCATCAAAGACGATTGTCTTTAGTTCAAGCTTGTAATCGGTATTCTCAATCTTTCTTCGTTATTTAATTGCCTTCTTGTTCTTTAATTATTCTTTGTTCATCCTTTCATAATTGTTAATCATGTTTACTTTAATTATTATTGTTGTTGTTTATATCGTTATGAGTAGCTAAATTCCTTTCTAGGGTTGAAAGGGGATCTAGGATTGTTAGAAGGGGTGGATTAATTAATTGAATTGCAATTGCATGGTTATCGTTTGATTATCGTTTTAATTCTAGTTGTTTGATTACTGGCCAGGATTAATTAACTAGTCTCGCGAATTAGGAGTGACACCGACCGGGTTAAGACTAAGATAGGCTACGATAATTGAATAGAACTCGTTTAATGATAGCGACCGCATGTTAATCGTAGATCTAAAGGGCATAATTGAATCGATCGATCTTGTGACCTTAGATAACTTTATTGCATGATAGTTGACTTCATCCTTAACCCTGAACAATAATCCTAGTGAACCTGAGACCCTAGACTTTTAATCTCATTGTTATCAACCTTATTAGTTTGTTATTGCTTATAGTTAGTTATTGCTTATTATTAGTTGCTATTATTATTGTTATTAGTTGTTATTATTATTATTAGTTATTATTGTTTACTTTAGTTGTTGTTATTAATTGCTATTAGTTTAGAAACCACAATTCAAACCCCGAAATTGTTATTTGAGAGACAAACCTAGTTTAACAGATTAGAATACTACCGCCTCCCTGTGGATTCGATACCTTACTTACCGCTGACTATTAGTTAGTAGTGAATTAGGTTTTACTTTGATTAAGGTGACGCGACTTTAACCTTATCAAATTTGGCGCCGTTGCCGGGGACGCAACAGTTTTCTGTTTGTTTCTACTTAGTTTGTCTTTTTCGTCTCAGGGAACCTAAGTTCCTTGAGACAGTTCTCATCCTTTTCTTTAGTTTTTGTTTATGCCCAGGTGTTCTAGGTCCGTTCTCGTGCCCTACGATTCCGAACCAGAGAAGACTCTCCGGTCTAGACGAAACTTTTGGAAGGAAATTCAAGAAGCGAAAGACTTGAGTACGCTTGAAACAGTTTACGCCGAATTCGTCGCAGAAAAACCATCCTTAGAAGAGGATACACCTATTTCTGCACCTACTACAACCATGCCTACTCTAGCCAGCCACTCGGAGCCTACCGTTGCATCTATTCCCAAGGGATTTCAACTCCCTACTATGGGTAATAGTACTTTTGAGATTCGTCCATCTTATATCTCTTTGGTGGAGCGAAATATGTTTGGAGGGAGCCCTACTGAGGATCCTGCTAAGCATATGGAGAAATTTACCAACTATTATTGCTCTATTCCTTTGACGGGTGGGGTGACACAAGATCAGATCAAGTTGGTGTTATTTCCCTTTTCATTACGAGACGGGGCAGAAGATTGGTTGAGTGAGTTAGATATGGCTGCACTTGGCATCACCGATTGGAATTCTTTGGCTCTTGCATTCTACAAAAGATATTTTCCGCCACAGAAAACCAATGTCATTCGAAGTCAAATCACAAGTTTCAAACAAGGTCCAAATGAGAACTTTAATGAGGCCTGGGTTCGCTTCAAAAAGCTTGTCAAGTCTGTTCCACATCATGGTTTTGATACTTGGTTCTTATGCAACCAATTTTATAATGGGTTATATGATGATCAGAGGAATTTATTAGATTCTGCTGCTAATGGGAGATTCCAAAATAACACTACTGATGCCAATGCTTGGAAGTTAATTGATGAGATGGCTACTCACACTGCTGAGTATGGGAATCCTAGGGGTAATGTGAGGAGAGGAGGTATGGATAATGCCATTGTAGCTCAGTTGGAGGCATTAACTGCCAAAATTGCCGAGTTACAAACTTCAAAGTCCTTGGAAAACAAGCAAACGGTTCATGCCATGGTACAACAAGAGCCAACCTGTGAAAGATGTGGTACTATGGGGCATAATGCAGTGGAATGTATGAGTACGGTTGATCAAGTACATGCTTTTCAATCCTTTAAGCAAGGTTCACCGTACTCTAACTTTTACAATGAAAGGACAAGAGAGCATCCCAATTTCTCCTACCGAAGTCAGAATGTTCTTAATCCTACCCCACCACCACCTCAGCAACAAGGTTCATCTTATGTGATTCCTCAGAATCGCAATTCTCAAGGTAACTTTAACCGTTCCAATCAAGGTGGCCAAAACTTCCAACAACCTCCACCTCCACCACCTCCAAGTAATGATATGGCGGAACTGAAAGCCATGTTGCAGCAGAGTCTTATGATCCAACAAAAGCAAGATGCTCAGATCTCACAACTGATAGCTCATAACAAGATGGTTGACACTCAAATTGCCCAATTGGCAATTCAAAATCCACATAAACAACCGGGTAATCTTCCTCCTCAAGGACACCCTCCACATGAACAAGTCAATGCTATCACTTTGAGGAGTGGAACCCATTACAAAGCCCTGAAATGATAAGGGATGAAACCAATGAAAGCTTGGAAGTTGCTGATCAAAGTTCGAAAAAAGGCGAAAAAGAGGCTGAAAACAAGGTTGCTCGATCGAGCAGCACCCCCTTGCTCGATCGAGCAACCCAGAAAATCTGCCCAAATTCTTCTCGGGAAGTTTCTGAAAGTTACAGTACAGAAAAACTCGATCGAGCAACCCCTTGCTCGATCGAGCAACCCCTGATCAGGATGAAAAGCCTTCTAATTCATCTTCCAAAGCCAAAGAAGCCGAGCCCATTGTAATTAAACTTCCTTTTCCTCAACGCCTACATAAATCAAAGCTCGATAAACAGTTTGGGAGGTTTATGGAGGTAGTGAAGAATTTACAAGTGAGTGTACCATTTACCGAGTTGATCACTCAAGTGCCGGCCTATGCAAAGTTTCTAAAGGATATATTGACAAGGAAGCGGTCCTTTAATGAAGTGGAGACGGTTGCATTTACTGAGGAATGCAGTGCTGTGTTGCAATCAAGATCACCACCTAAGCTAAAGGATCCAGGGAGTTTTTCTATTCCTTGTAATATAGGTTGCTTAGCAATTGATAAAGCCCTTTGTGATTTAGGGGCTAGTGTTAGTGTTATGCCATATTCTATATGCAAAAAGTTAAATATGGGTCAACTTACTGTTACAAACATGACCTTACAAATGGCCGACCGTTCTATTAAACACCCTTTGGGGATTTTAGAAGACGTACCGGTTAGAGTAGGGAAGTTTTTCATACCAGTTGACTTTGTTGTCTTAGATATGGCCGAGGACACCCAAATTCCTATCATCTTGGGACGACCATTCCTCCATACTGTGGGGGCGGTTATAGATGTTAAGAATGGGAGACTTACACTAACAGTGGGGGATGACACTATCACTTTCAACCTAGATAAGGCAATAAAACTCCCCCAACTAGAAGAGACATGTCATAGGGTCGATATTGTGGATTTAACTATTGATGATTGTCTCCCTATGCGTTTGGATAGGGATCCTCTGGAGATCGCCTTAATTTCCAGCACAGCTGGAAGCTCACGGAGTAAGCCAGTAGTTGAGATGAAAAAACTGCTGACGGGAAAGGAATGCAAGTTACAAAAGGTGTATAGCTTAGGTAACCCCCCTAAGGTTACCAAGGTAACGACACCTGAATTTGAACCCGACTGATGAGCAGTAGTGACAGCTGGTCACTACACCCCCCATTTTGCAGCTGGTTTGGGGGAGGCTATGTTTATATAGCTGGTACTATCTATCCTTGTACTTTCTTTTATTGTATTTTCTTTTAATTATTTCCCCTTCCCTTTTGTTAGTAGTGTCCTTTAGGTTGCTGTTGTTGGTTGATTGTGTGATGTTGTGCTGTTAGCGTCACAATGAGGACACTGTGACATTTAGGTTTGGGGGAGAGTCTTTATTTATGTTGTGTGTTTAGTTTATTTAAAAAGAAAAAATCATAAAAATTGAAAAATTTACAAAATCCAAAAACATGTTTTTTATTTTATTAGGTCGAGTCTTGGTGAATTGAATAACAATGATGATAATTTGCATTGTTTTTGCATTTGAATCCCAAATAAGTTATCCATGTACATTGTTTTGACTTACTATTTTTGAAAACAAAGCTCATATTACAAGTCTTGACCGTTTTTGACATACCTTATGCTAATTAGATTTGGCAATTTTTGTTGGTAAACCACTTAAAATTCTGAGGTCTTTAGAGCTTCCTAGGCCAGGAACATCAATAAACTGGTCTCATTGTTTTTAGGCTTGAGTGTGGTACTCCTTTTGGAATGTGTAACATCAAATTGCATAAGTGTGACATTCGTTTCTTGATACTATACGCGTTCGTTTGATAAGTGCATGATGAAAGGTGATTCTTTTTGTTCAAATAAGCCTCACATAGCCAAAAAGACTTGATTTTATACTCTTATTATTGAGTTCTCTATGTTTAGCCAATTTGAGCCTTTTGTAGCCTGTCTTACAAGCCATTTAATAGCTACATTCCTAGAATTTGCCTACTTTATCGGGACAGTCGCAGTTGCATGTTTTTCTTATCTACTTGTCTACTATGGTTGGGTCGGGATTTCAAAAAGAATATCAATTGGGTGTAGCAAGTATGTTGGCAATTGTGTCATTTATTCCCTTTGTTGAAAAAAATGAAAAAAGAAGAAAAAGAGAAAAAAGAAAAAAAAAAGAAAGAAAAATTTGTTGCTTCATTGAATTATTCAAGGGAAAATGAAAGGGAATTTACTAGAGTCTAATCCATTTTTCAGAGAGCAATATCGATATCTCTCTTGTATTGTCAAAGTTTAAGATGATTTCTCTAGTCGGTGTTGGTTTGTGCTAGTCTTGTAGATTTGTTTTGGTACGTGTCGCTGCGACTACCGGTCTTAGCCCCACATTTCCATACGTGCCTTGGCACAATCCATTTCTATACCTTCACCCATTAGCCTTCCTTTTTGTCCTGATTCATGTACTTTATAGCGAATGCGTATTTGTTGGGGAAATTACTATCACATTAGAATGCATGCATGTTTCATAAGTTGAGTGAGTGTTTCTATTTCTTTCTATCTTCACAAAACTCACCTTTACATAAACTTATGAGTGCTTGAGTGAATCCGCGAGAATCCGACAAATTGAGCCTTGCAAGATTGAAAGGTATTTGGTTTTTGTCTGTACTACGGTATCATGTAAAATCTTGGAATATGAGCTGCGTTTTCTACTTTCCCGTACCTTTGAATTTGTTTTATTGGTACAACTTGGTCATTACTTTGTTATAGATATGGATAGCTTGGGATTTGTATGTGCATTAACATTAGCTTTGAGTTTTTCATTCACCATTTGTATGTTTGTCCTTGTATAGTGTTGAGTGCTTTGCTTAGGGACAAGCAAAGGATTGGTTTGGGGGAGTTTGATGATCATTATTTATACACATATTTTATGCTTCCCTTAGTTGCAAATAACTCGATTTACCGTCTTTCCTTGCTTATTCTATGCTATTTTAGCTAGAATATCGATTCTGCCGCTTTTGTTATGTTTTAATGCAGATTGGATGCATTTGGAGCTTTTAGAGTTGATATGGAGCATGGCGGAGTCGGATCGTAGAAGGTTAGGCACGGGAATCGAGAACGGTGGAAAAGAAATGAAGAAAAACGAAGAAACAAGCCATTTTGAAGGCTGCTCGATCGAGCATAGTGCCTTGCTCGATCGAGTCGGGCTGAAGGTTGCTCGATCTAGCAACATACCCTTGCTCGATCGAGCAACCCAATATTTCGGCGACTTTTTCATATTTTCCTAAACTTTAACCTAATTAATTAGATTTTTGTATTATAAATAGAAAGCTCGTCTTATATGCTTTCAGATACTTTCTTATGCTTTTTAATACTTTTAAGCTTTAATTCAGAAACCCTAATTTAGTTCGCTTGCCTCTGGATTTATTTCATCAAAGACGATTGTCTTTAGTTCATCTTGTAATCGGTATTCTTCAATCTTTCTTTGTTATTCAATTTAATACCCTTCTAGTTCTTTAATTATTCTTTGTTCATCCTTTCATAATTGTTAATCATGTTTACTTTAATTATTATTGTTGTTGTTTATATCGTTATGAGTAGCTAAATTCCTTTCTAGGGTTGAAAGGGGATCTAGGATTGTTAGAAGGGGTAGATTAATTAATTGAATTGCAATTGCATGGTTATCGTTTGATTATCGTTTTAATTCTAGTTGTTTGATTACTGGCCAGGATTAATTAACTAGTCTCGCGAATTAGGATTGACACCGACCGGGTTAAGACTAAGATAGGCTACGATAATTGAATAGAACTCGTTTAATGATAGCGACCGCATGTTAATCGTAGATCTAAAGGGCATAATTGAATCGATCGATCTTGTGACCTTAGATAACTTTATTGCATGATAGTTGACTTCATCCTTAACCCTGAACAATAATCCTAGTGAACCTGAGACCCTAGACTTTTAATCTCATTGTTATCAACCTTATTAGTTTGTTATTGCTTATAGTTAGTTATTGCTTATTATTAGTTGCTATTATTATTGTTATTAGTTGTTATTATTATTATTAGTTATTATTGTTTACTTTAGTTGTTGTTATTAATTGCTATTAGTTTAGAAACCACAATTCAAACCCCGAAATTGTTATTTGAGAGACAAACCTAGTTTAACAGATTAGAATACTACCGCCTCCCTGTGGATTCGATACCTTACTTACCGCTGACTATTTTTTTGGTGCAAATGTAAGCTTTGATTAATAAGGCACTAAGCCAATCAATACATATTCCTTTTACAAATAGGAGCAAACCAACTTAACACATACAACCATCATCACATACAAAAAACTTTCAACTACATTAAATTCCTAGCCCTACACCATAGAACCTCTTCACGTTTAATACTTCCAAGCTCGAGCTGCATAAGTCGCATCCTAGCTTGAGCACAAACACCTTGAATTAGCTTTTCAGGCCTTTGTACATAATCCTCCAATCTACACTTATTCCTGCATTGCCAAATGCTATAATAGACAGCCACAACTAAAGACCAATACACCTTTTTGATGAAACCAGTTCTCAGTCTCAATCTAATCAATGCAGTAGGACTGTGCTCTCCTGTATGCCTGAATTGAAGCCACTCATCCAAACATTTGAAGCATTTCTGAGCAAAACAGCATTCCTGAAATAAATGGTGATGATCTTCAGCAGTGTACCCACACAGAAAACAGTTTGTATTTCCTACATAACCTCTTCTATGCATCCTATCTAAGGTAAGCAATCTACCCTTAACAGCAAGCCAATAGATAAAGCAATGTTTAGGAATGTTAAATCTGTTCCATGTGATGTTATACCACTCCACTCTAGTATTATCAGCCTCAGACAGCCAATTATATCCTTTAAGAATGGAGTAACCTGCTTCCTCCTGCCATTCCTCTGATTGCAAACCCAACTTAAGTACCTCCTTGACTCCACATATCTTCCTCCAAGCCCAAGAACTTGAGCTAGTGGGACTATATGAAAGCCAGTTTCTTCCTTTCAAGTATATCTTGTCAATCCACTTTATCCAAAGATGATCTTTTTTGAGCATGATCCACCAAACTAACTTACCAACAGCAGCAGTATTCCAGATGGTACTATCATAGATGCCAAGACCCCCTTCCTTTTTACTCTTGCATAAAATATTCCAAGCAACAAGGGGAGCCTTTGAGTATGTGTCCTCCCCTTCCCAAAGAAAATTTCTGCAAAGAGCCTTAAGAGTATCAATGACTCCCACAGGTAGAATGAAGATTTGTGCCCAATAATTATGAATGGTACTCAGAGCAGATTTAACCAAAACTAGTCTCCCTGAGTAAGAAATTTTCCTCCTGTTCCACCCTTTTATTCTAGCAGTCATCCTATCAACCAACAACTTACAATCCACCCTAGTCAGCCTCTTATGAGATATGTTGACTCCAAGATACTTGAAAGGTAAAGTCCCTCTAGCAAAACCAGTATGATTTAGGATGAATTCCTCAGTCTCCCTGTCAACCCCCTTTATAATCAAGTCAGATTTCTCAGTATTAATCTGCAACCCTGAAGCCTTAGAGAACACATTAAATCCCTCTACAATCATGAATATAGACTTTATATCACCCTTACAAAAAATGAGGAGATCATCAGCAAACATGAGATGATTAAGATTCAACCCTTTACATAAATGATGAAATTTAAAACCAGGAAGTTCACCAATCATACTTAAGATTCTACTCAAGTATTCCATACAAAGAGTAAAGATAAGTGGAGAAAGGGGATCTCCCTGTCTCAAACCTCTCTTTCCAGGGAAAAAACCAAAGGAACTTCCATTCAGAACAATGGAGTAAGCAGTAGTAGTAATACACTGCATGATACTCTTCAAGAAACTATCAGGGAAGTTCAGGCTCTTAAGGATATTCTGAACAAAGACCCATTCAATAGAATCATAGGCCTTTCTCAGATCCACCTTTATCAAGCATCTAGGAGAAGGATTAGCCCTATTATAAAGTCTAACCAAATCCTGGCTGATAAGAATGTTCCCCATGATGCTCCTGCCTTTTATAAATGCAGACTGAGCAGGATTAACAATTTTAGGTAGCACCTTGGAAAGTCTCTCACACAGCAACTTAGAGATAATTTTATATATAGTATTGCAATAGGCTATGGGTCTAAAATCCCTAACACTACTAGGGTTCTCCTTCTTAGGGATAAGTACAATATTAGTAGTATTAATCTGCTTAAGCAGTTTACCTGATCTGAAGAAATCCTGGACAGCCTCACAAACATCATCACAAATGATCCCCCAACTAGTCTTGAAGAAACAACTAGTATAGCCATCCGGACCAGGACTCTTATCATCAGGAATAGAATCTACAATTCTCTTAATCTCAGCAGCAGTAGGAATACTACATAAATCCTCCCAATCCTCCTGCTCTACTCTAGGACCTGTCCTCATGATATTAAGATAAAACTCAGAGGTTAGAGCACAGGATCCCAAAAGAGATTGGTAGTAATCCTCAAAAGCTTTCTGAATATCTTCAGGCTGATCAAAAATATCTCCTTGCAGTCCTTCAATTCTAAAAACTTTATTCTGAATCTGCCTATGCTTAATGATCTTGTGAAACATTGCAGAGTTTGTATCACCATCTTTTGCCCATTGACACTTAGCTTTTTGTCTTAGAAAATCCACCTTGGCCTCAGCAAGCATCTTATAACTAGTTCTAACTTGGTACTCTTTATCCATGAGGGTACAATTAGTAGGATCTTGTTGAAGCTCTCTCTGGCAATCCATCATCATGATATAAGCCACTTCAGCATTCCTCTCAACATCTGAGAAAAGTTCCTTATTCAGCTTTTTCAAAAGAGGTTTAAGATGTTTAAGTTTGTACACCACTCTAAACATAGGGGAACCTATACTCTGCTTATTCCAACCAGCTCTCACAATCTCCTTGTACTCCTTCACCTTACTCCACATGTTAAAAAACTTAAAAGGTTTCTTACCACCAGTCATCATACCACCCTCCTCAATCAAACAAGGACAATGATCAAAGTCTCCCTCAGGCCCATAGTAAGCATAAGCATTAGGCCTTAAATTGAGCCATCCATCATTAATCAACACTCTATCAATCCTACTAAACACCCTAGTGCCACTTGGTTGCTTATTGTTCCAGGTGAAAAAAGCCCCCAAGGTCTTTATGTCACTCAGATCACAATTGTTTATAACATTTTGAAATGGCACAGTTTCTGAATCCTTAACAGGCAAACCAATCTTCTCACTAGCATGTAGAACATTATTGAAATCCCCTAAGATGATCCAAGGCTCCACAGTATTAAGACTCATTAGATCATTCCAAAGGGGTATTCTCTCCTCAATTTTATTCATCCCATAAACAAAAGTAATATAATAACTTCTATTATTATGCCCTGTCTGCACCTTAATATGGATCAACTGAGAAGTCACTACCATTACATCCACCTTAATTCCCTGGTTCTTCCATAACACCCAAATTCTCCCACCATCATGTTGAGCATGATTAGTAACATAGGACCAACCACAACAGACATTACCTGCTACTTTATTTAGAGACAAGGATTTCACTCTTGTCTCAAGGAGCCCAAATATCTCAACACCCATCTGATGAAGATACCACTTAATATATTTCTGTTTAATCTCATTATTCAGGCCCCTAATGTTCCATACTCCAATTCTAGTCATGATGAGATGGAGGATTATCATCCCCACCACCTCTATCTACCAATGCTGACTCCTTCCCCAAAGCACTATTAAATTGCAAAGCAAAACCACTCTGCTGTCTGTCAGGAACTCTAGTCTCGTGTCTAGTGAGCCTAGTGATGACCCTAGCAGGGGTAAGCACAGCACTATAAGTCATAGGTGCAGGGGTATTATCTGGTGTAATGACTACACCACCATCTTCCTTCTCCATCCTTCCTTCCTTTTGACCACTGGTTATCCCTAAGCTGTGCTGTAAGCTAGGGAATTCCTGTTGATCATTAACCTGCCTAACCTCCTCCTTCTTTTTCCACACCTTCCTACTAGGTCCTGTCACAGGTTTTATAGGACCTCTAAACTTCCTGCACATCTCCATAGTGTGTCCCATACCAGTACAACTCGAGCAAGTTATTGGTATCCAATCATATTCCACAGCAACAGTGACCTCCTGACCCAACTCATCCTCAAACACAATCTGTGTAGGGAAACTCTGATCCACCTCAACCTCTACAAGCACCTTAGCAAAGCCTAGTAAAGTGCGCATTATAGTAACATCATCAATTCTTTCAAACTTGCCAATTAATGATGCCAGTTTCATCAAACACTTTTCCCCCCAGAACTTCAAATCCAGCCCCACCAGTTTGATCCAAATAGGGACCTTCTTAACCGATACCTTAGCCATTTTAACCTGAGGATCCCAAGGTCGTAAAATAACAGGTTTACCATCTAAGAGTAGAATCCCTTTTTTCAGAACAAGTTGTTGGTGCTCTACTTCAGCAAAACGAATCACAAATAATCCATTAGGTAGAAAAGAGACTTTAGATATATTATAATCCACCAGAACTCTTCTAATGAACCCCTCTAAAACCATTCGTGGAGGATTAGCCCCCATAACATATCCATAAACAGCAGAAGACCAATACTTAATCTCATCTTGTACATCATCAATTGTAATTTTTAGAGTAGTACCTTTTTCCACACACACATCTGATGTATTTTCCTCCCGTGATTCCATTTGCTCCTCCCTAGAACGAGTCATCATCTGTTTCCTCCGTTTTGATACTACTTCCTTCCATTGATCCTCCGTCTCAGCTTCCACCTGAGAGACAACCTCTTTCTCTCCCTGTAATTTCTGTTGTACCGCCTCCTGAGCACACTGAATTTCATTTTGTCGCGAAGTAATCACTTTCACCTGAGACGATTTCCCAGTAGATCCATTTTTACTATTTGAGTTTATATTATTTGACGTATTAGAATTGTTATTTGTTTGTATATTAGAAGATGATATACTATTTTTACTAATTGATTTAGAAACATTAAGAGAATGATTAGTAACATTGGTTTTAGCCATTGCACAAAACCCAAGAACCCTAGAAAATTAGGAGTACTTCTCTCTAACTTTCTCTCTCATCATTCTCTATTTGCATGCATTACCGCTGACTATTAGTTAGTAGTGAATTAGGTTTTACTTTGATTAAGGTGACGCGACTTTAACCTTATCAATCACGTGCTTATTACTTCTACAATAAACACGAGGACAAAGTGTTTGTGTCTCGTGATGCAGTCTTTTTAGAAAATGATTTTATTTCTAAAAGACAGAGTGGGAGAAAATTTGAACTTGATGAAGTCCAAGAGCCACAAACCGAAAAGGATGACGAGGAAAACGTTCCCTCTTCGTCTGGTACAGTCATTATTCCTTCGGAACCTAGGAGGTCAAGCAGAATTAGTCATCAACCTGATAGATACCTTGGTATTATAGAGGAAGGTGATGACTATAATTTGCTACTTTTTGAATGTAACGAACCTACTACCTACAAAGCAGCCATTTGTAAGTCCCGACTCAAAGCTGTGGCTAGGAGCCATGCAATCCGAAATGGGTTCTATGTACGACAATCAAGTAGGGGACTTGGTTGATTTACCTAAGGAGGTAAGACCTCTTCAGTGTAAGTGGATCTATAAGATCAAAAGTGGCATAGATAAACATAATGATGTTTACAAAGCTATATTGGTGGCAAAAGGTTTCACCCAAGTTCATGGTCTTCACTATGACGAAACCTTCGCCCCAGTCGCCATGCTTCGATCCATAAGGATTAACTTAGCGGTTGCCGCATTTCATAATTATGAGATTTGGCAAATGGATGTCAAAACCGCCTTCTTGAATGGAATTCTAGAAGAGGAAGTGTACATGACACAACCTGAAGGTTTTGTGGATCCATCAAACCCTAAGAAGGTATGCAAACTTAAGAGAGCCATCTATGGTCTTCAGCAAGCATCCAGGAGTTGGAATCATCGTTTCGATCATGTCATTAAACAAAATGGTTTCACTTGGAGTGTCGAGGAACCGTGTTTATACATAAAGTTTAGTGGGAGTAAAGTAACTTTTCTAGTCTTGTATGTAGATGACATACTACTCATTGGGAATGATATTCCAATGCTCACTTCTGTAAAGGAGTGGCTAGGAATACATTTCCAAATGAAAGACTTAGGAGAGGCCCAGCGCATCTTAGGTATCCTGATCTATAGGGATAGATCTAAAAGGATACTAGCATTAAGTCAAGAGACTTATATTGATAAGATTCTTGATCGGTTCAACATGAAAGACTCTAAGAGAGGCTTTATTCCTATGGGAAGTGGAATCACTTTGAGCAAGTCAGAGTGCCCTACGAAAACCGAGGAGATTGAACGCATGAAATTGATCCCTTACGCTTCAGCCGTTGGATCAATCATGTATGCTATGATGTGCACTCGTCCCGACGTTGCATATGCTTTGAGCATGACAAGTCGTTATCAAGCAAATCCAGGTGAGAGTCACTGGATAGCCGTAAAGAACATCCTTAAGTACTTGAGAAGGACCAAGGATTCGTTCTTAGTGTTTGGAGGCGAGACTGAGTTACGTGTAAAGGGTTACACATATGCCAGTTTCCAAACAGATAGGGATGATATGAAATCCCAATCCGGCTACGTTTATATGATGAATGGAGGAGCTGTTTGCTGTAAGAGTTTCAAGCAAAGCGTTACAGCGGATTCTACAACAGAAGCAGAGTACCTTGCAGCGTCTGAAGCTGCAAAGGAAGCTGTGTGGATTCGGCAATTTTTGGAAGGACTATCAGTAGTCCCTACTGCCAAAGATCCTATCACAATTTATTGTGATAACAGTGGGGCTATTTTTCAGGCAAAAGAGCCCAAGTCTAGTAACAAGTCTAGACATGTACTTATGAAATATCATGTAATTAGAGATTACGTGGACAGAAAGGAAATTGACATTTGTAAGGTTGGGACAGATGACAACATTGCTGATCCTTTAACCAAGCCTTTATCAAAGGCTAAGCATGATGGTCATGTCGTCACAATGGGATTGAGACGTGTGCCAAAATTCCTTTAGATTATGTAATATGTAATAATTGAATGTTGTATTAATTATTTCATATATGATAATGGCATTTATTGTTCGAGTTTTATTTTAAACTCTTTTATTTAGTTTGACTAAATTTAATACTTTGTTTATCCGAATAGATTGTTGGACCCTATTCAAGTGAATAGGACGAACTTAGTATTTTGTCCCTAGTCACTCAAATGAGGTGACGTCTCGAACTGACTAGATTGTAAGTCCGTCGATGGTTGGGTTCAGCACCATGGGGGTCATGGAGATGCTGGTCGTTTACATAGACAGACTGTATGACACTCTGTCGCAGTGACATGATCAGCCCATTAAATCGATTGTATATGCCTGGTCCTGGGCATGGTCTTCATCTTATTCCTATAAGTCGATTCTTTTGACTGGCGACCGTCTATCTGAGTCGGTGCATTTCGATTGGTTTTTGGTTATGTTCTATTCTGCCGTAACGGAGGCCGATGGCTTCTTCTGGATCATGGTGATCTGCATTATACAGTGTAGATGGATCAACGGGAATTGTCCACCCACGTTGGGTAAAAAAAACATCTTTAGGCCACTCGAGGAGAAGTTACTGTAAATGCGTGGCCACGCTCGGAAAGAGATCTATGGGAGATTTTCCGGTCAGACATTTACTCTCCCTATCGAGGAAACCACTCTAGATATTGTCAATCGCACGTGCGACCTGGAAGACACCTTGCGTTGAGTGGGAGATGTGATAAAGAGACAAGAGAATCGGTGACGCACACTTGTCTCAGACAAGTGGGAGATTGTTGGAGTAGGTGTCCTCCACAATAGTGCGCCACATTATAAATCTTATTAATGAATATAATTGGGATATTTATTGACTATTATATGATTAGTCAGGTTGATTAACGTAAATCAATAACGGTTGGCTAACTAGAGTTTGACGTTATTGTCGTTTGACGGCGGTGATCAACTGATCCCTTTCGGTCACACCTAAAGGATGAAATCCAAATAGTAACTAATTTTTTGTATACGATACAGTTAATTAGTACATTACATATATTCGATATGTACGAGAGTTAATTGTTAGAAATTGAGTTAAGAACTCAAATTCGATTAAACTTATTTTTCAATTATGCGATACTTGACTACTAAATTTATATCTTATTTTAATACGATTAAATAAGATTTAACTTAGTAATTAATCGTTAAATTACTAAATTAGTTGAGGTTTTGAGATAGAGGTAATTAGTTAATTATATTTACAAGGAGTTGTAAAATAAATTAACTAAGCATTGTGGGACCCATTATATATTGATATAATGGTAAAATATTACTTAAAATGTTAAGTCCATATTATTTATTTAATTGAGTCATATAATTGTTATATGATCAAATTAACACTTAATTATACAAGATAATTAACCATATGATCAATAAGTATTTGTAAGACAAATATCAAAAATCAAAATGGACCAAACTAAGGCCATTGTGGCCGGTTGGGCTAGTAGTTACATGGTGATGATTTTGTTCTTATTTTTACTCTTTATTTACTTTATGAAAGTGACATAACAAGTAGTAAACAATCATCACTTGTTCTACAACACTCTACTCTAATGCATGTGATCAAATTATGCAAAATAAGAGTCCTTATTTGGACAATTTGGACCGGCCAAATGGCCTATAAAATGAGCACTTGTGTTCATTTTATACTTACTTCATTTTGTGCTTTGTTTCCTTACTTCTCTAAAAACCTCATATTCTTACTGAAACTCTCAAACACTAATATTTACTAAGTATTACTAGTGTAGTAATATAGTCATAATATTAGTAGAATAATATCTATCTTATTATCTAGTTAATAATAAGGGTAGATTATTTGGGTTAATCTTGGTGCAACTTAGAGGAGATCTTCTACTTTGGGGATTATTTGTATTCATCCATATTATTATCTCAAGAACAACAAGAAGGAGTTCTTGTTGTGCCCTTATATTTTCCATATCAATGTGAGGAAATTTTTTCTTTTATATAAATGTCTTTATATTTGCATGCATGTTACATAGATCATTAAATACTAAATTAACAAGTAATTTAGCAACTAATTAGAGGAGTCTAATTAAGGTCTATGGACTTTCAGTTAAGATTGCGTTTCTTAACGATTATTTGGAAGAAGAGGTTTTTGTTGAACAACCCCCTGGATTTTTGAATAGCAAGTTTCAAAACCAATTTTTTAAGCTCGATAAAGCTTTATATGGTTTGAAACAAGCGCCTAGGGCTTGGTACGACAGATTGTCAAAATTTCTATTACAAAACAATTTTAAGAGAGGATTTGTCGACAAAACCATATTTCTAAAATCCGAGGGTTCTGATTTACTTGTTACTCAAATTTATGTAGACGATATTATTTTTTGTTCTACTAACAATAAATTGTGCAAGTATTTTTCAGATCTTATGACCTCAGAATTTGAAATGAGCATGATGGGAGAATTGAAATTCTTCCTAGGATTGCAGATTCAACAAACCAAAGAAGGCATAAAGATTCACAAACAAAAATATGTCAAGGAGCTAATCCCAATGTTGGTTAGGAGACCGCTCATTCCTATGTATAACACTATTGTACCCAGATAAAAGTTGACCTTAGATGAAAATGGTAAGTCTGTAGATGAGACTACATATCGAGGTATGATTGGTTCTTTATTATATTTAACTGCAAGTAGACCTGACATTATGTTCAGCGTATGTGTCTGTGCTAGATTTCAATCATTTCCTAAAGAGTCACACATGATTGCAGTTAGACGTATCTTGAGATATTTAATTGGTACGTCTAATTTATATTTGTGGTATCCACTTGAGTGTAATTTCGATCTAGTAGGATATTCAGATGCAGATTATGCAGGATGTTCCTTAGATAGAAAAAGTACCTCTGGATTTGCTACGTTTGTTGGACCTTGCATAATTACTTGGGGCTCAAAGAAGCAAAATTCGGTTGCGTTGTCTATTGCAGAAGCCGAATATATCGCTGCAGGACTGGTATGTTCTCAACTACTATGGTTAAAGCAACAACTATATGATTACGGTGTTAATGTTGGTTGTATGCCTGTATTTTGTGATAATACGAGTGCTATTATTATTTCTAAGAACCCAGCTCAGCATTCTCGTACTAAGCATATAGACATTAGACATCATTTTTTACGTGACCATGTAGAAAAGGGCAACATTAAACTCAAATTTTGTTGTACTGAAAATCAATGGGCTGACATTTTAACAAAGGCGTTAGCGATAAGACGTTTTGAGATTTTGCGGTTGGAAATTGGTTTAATCGGTAGCATTTAAATTCGTCATATTTATTTTGTGAACCTGCGTGACTGGCTAGAATAAGACGAGATTGTATGACTGTGTCCGCATATTTCATTGCTAGTATATTTGTGTTTAATATCATATATTTTACGTGAGTATCTTGCATATTAAGTGTTTTATGGAAATTGACTTATGAACCACATATTTGCCAAAAACCTATCTTATTCACTTTCCTAATTAAACCAAAATTCCACCCTAGAATCCTATGTTGGCCGAAATTTACAAACAAAATCACCTTACCATATGTTGGACCAATTCATAAGTTTTGATAATGACATATGTTTATGTAATAATATGTTTTACTCGATATATCATATGCGTGTAATTGTGTGCTTTAGTCTTATTATAGCTAGCAACAATTATAAGAAGAATGATCAAAGTTAGGCATAACTTTGATAAAGTCTGTGAGACAAAGTTATAACAACTTCAGGAATAACTTTGGAAGTGAACTTGGAAGTTATAGCTAACCAGGCATAACTTTAAGGAAAATCGCTTCAAACAAGATCTACATAAATCTACACAAGACTCGAGATGGAGGGTCTTTGTGATCACGATGAAGAGATGATCCGTATACTGAAGATCTTTGTGAAGATTAGATAGTATAGGTCGTCATTCGGTAACTATTCCATTCGAGAGATTTTATGTTCAAAAGTTATAGCTTTAGCCTATGATTTGGAATGATAAAATATTGATGCATGATTTTGGAAATAAAATGTTTTGAAATGTTTTCAAAAGTGAAAGAGTTTTATTTTTATATTTATCAATTATTTTAATAGAGAATTTATTCATGAGATTCTATTGGTTAGTAATACAACTTATGGGTTGTCATGCTACCTAGGGTTTCTAATATATTCTAGCTCAATTTGTTGTTAACCTAATTAGCCCACCTAGTGGTTGAGCCATCTAGGGTTTCGTGAAACCTAGTTTGTGCCACCTAGGGATTCGTGCTCCTAGGGTTTCGTGAGCTAGAGGATTTCGGCCTCCATAGGTTGTTTCCTTAGTTTACCTAATCTAGGATTCTACTATATCTTTACAACAATATTTTGAGATATCAAGATAAATATATTTCTATAAGATAAACCAAATAATATTTTGAGATAAAGATATTTCTAAAAGATAGGCAAATATTATTTTATGGAAAGATAAGTATCTTTATTAAATATTATACTAGGGTTTTAGATCTACTATAATTCTTCTACTATAAATCCTCCTTCAACATATACAAATTTTGCAATATAGCGACATACAACTAATTCACAACCCACTAGGGGCACATATATTTGTATATGATTTTCCAAAAGCGTTAAAAGCAATACCCTTTGGAGCAAAATATTTATTATTTTTAGAGTTTGTTTTAAAAGAGTCGTGCATCAATTATTATCAATCGCTTGAGTGAAATACGTTATTGGATAATAGTACATCATTATAAGCTTACAATTCTTTAACGGGGATCTGTGTGAGTTATATTGTACTTTCTTATTAGCGTAAGATAGTATAGGGTATTTAGCGATACTCATCTGAGTTATAATCATAGTGTTGATTATACGAGTGGGTTGGTAATTTTTGTAATCCGTAGAAAGGTACTAAAAATTATTAATCGAGAATAGTGGACGTAGGTTTCAACGTGTGAAACTGAACCACTTCAAAATCGTGTGCCTCTCTCTTATCTCTTTACTGTTCGTGATTTCGTTATTCGCGTTAAGTTGGATTAACTCATTAGTTGATTTTAATTCATAAATCAAATAATTAATTAATTTACATATCATATAAAAAGCGAAAACTTGGTGCTATTTTTTAATACTACCTCAAATTCAATTCACCCCCCCCCCCCCCCCCCATCCCCCCTCTCTTTCGTATTCTATCGAATCAATAGACTCTACAATTGTATCAGAGCCTGTACTCTTGATTGCCTTAAGCAGAGTCTGATCATTTTCTTTTCTTTTTATTCTTTTCCGCTGCCTTTAATTTTATTTTAATTGATTCCAAACATCTGAAGTGTCCCGTATTCGATGGGAAGAACTACAGTTTATGGAAAAATATGATGACCCATTTCATAAAGGGTAACGATTGGGAGTGTTGGCTAATCATTAAGAATGGTCCTAATAAGATCATGCTTGGAACGGCTACAGGCACTTCCATCGAAAAGAAAGAAGATGACTATGTTGAGGCAGATTATAAGAAAGTTGAGAAAAATTCAAAGGCTATTAGTCTGTTGCAAAACGGCATGACCCATACTGAATTTGATCGTTTCTCATCTAGTTCTACTGCCAAGGAAATATGGGATGGTCTTGAGTTAGCTTATGAGGGGCCAACTGTTGTCAAAAAGCAACGCATAGCTCTACTTATGCGAAAATACGAATTGTTCTCCATGGAACAAAATGAATCGCTTGACAGCATGTCTACTCGCTTCTCCAGTAGCATTAATGAATTGAAAAATCTTGGAAAAACTTTTGACTCCGAGGAAATTGCCAGAAAGATCCTTAGAAGTCTATCTAAACGATGGAGACCTAAGGTGACGGTAATGGAGGAATGTAAAGATCTATCTAACCTATCTTATCAAGAGCTACTTGGAACCCTAATGGCTCATGAGATTACTCTTGATGAAGATGCGGCAAATGATAGTAATAGCAAGAGGGTGGCTTTACAGGCCGAATCTAGTGAAAGACAAGATTCGGATCTTGAAGATGAAACAGTGTTGTTTGCTAGACGTTTTAAGAAAAAGTTCTTTAACAAACCACAAGGGAAACCGTTTAACAACAACACTAACAAATCTTACAAGAAGCCAATTGAGTCAAAAGGGTCTCTTTCAAGTCGTGGTTGCTTCAAATGTGGGGATAATGATCACATGATCAAAGATTGCCCCACATGGAAGAAAATCAAAGACAAAAATCAACGTGACAAAACCAAGAAGGAATTCAAGCAAGTATTGATGGCTTATTGCTGGGGAGATCTCGACACAGAGGTTGACGAATCAGAAGAAGGGGAAATCGCCAACTTGTGTCTAAGCAACGTCAGTCTTGACCTAATTTCTGACAGTGACAATGAAAGCGAATCCGAGATGTGTCTTGTTGGCAACTCAGATTCAGAACCAGATTCAGAAGATGACGAAGAGGTTAGTCAACTTGAACTTAAAAAACAAGTTAAGAATTTATCTAAGAAGTCTTTGATTAAGTATTTTGAAGAAGCCTTAGATCATTGTCATGAGCAGAGTCTAGAATTGAAAGATCTTAAAGAACAAATCCTTGACATTGCTGAGGAAAACCAACTTCTTAAGGCCAAAGCTAAACAGCTCAAGTCTAAAGTTATGGCAACTTCAGCTATAACTTCAGACAAGACAAATGTTGAGAAAGAAGCTCTTGAGTCTAAAGTTATGGCTAATGAAGCTATAATCTCAGAGTTAAAACTCAACATTAAGCATCTTCAAGCCAAAGTTGTAGCTAATGATGCTATAACTTTAGAATTGTAGAAAGTCAATGAGCTTTTACAATCTGAAGCTAAGGCAAAGAAAGATGTTATCCTTGATCACGAGAAAGTAAACTCTTTTCTTTCTCAGCAATTGAAAGATTTGAAGGCTGAATTCTCCCAAGCCAAAAGTCAACATAATGAGGAGAAACTTATCTTGAACAAACGTTTTAATGATTTTCGTGAAAATTTCAAAAAGAACAAGCCCTCCAAAGACTCGAATGTAGATCATTCGTCGTGTGAAAAAGAAATTCAGTCTTTGAAGGAATTGCTCCTACATGCACGAAAAGTTCATGATAAGTGGGAAGGAAGTCAGAAGGTCTTAGACTTCCTTACCGAACAGTCTAATAATAACATGAAGAAAGGTCTTGGTCATGAATGCTATAGTCGTAGAGACCATGATAAGTGCAAATCCACTCCTTCTGACCGTGATTTTAGAAGAAGGAAGTACGTCAATCTTTCAGAATATCTGATTTGCAATTATTGTGGTCACAACGGTCATGTTAAAGATAATTGTGTTAAATATGTTAATGACAACAAAAATCAAACTGATTTTGTGAAAGAGCATGACGTGTCTAGTGTTAATGAGTCTGAACCTGAATCTCAACGTAATGAGATTAGAAACAATGAGTTCAGGTGGTTTTATGACATGGCTTTCGATTACACATCTGTACCTTCAAAATCTAAACCTTATGTGAATCAGAAGCAGTCGTTTAAACCTAATGTGCGTCGTAACAACAATCAATATAATAAACCTAGCAAACCCTATCCTAAGAAGAAAAGAATTGTCAAACAGGTATGGGTTAGGAAGGATCAAATATATAAAGTCACTAACCATAAAGGACCCAACTTAGCGTGGGTACCTAAAAGCTGTATTTGATTCTCCTGCAGAAAATAGTGAAAGAAAACAATCTTTGGTATCTCGACAGTGGATGTTCGAGGCACATGACTGGAAACAAGAATTTATTTCTTTCACTAGAGCCCTTCAACGGTGGCAAGGTCACCTTTGGAGACAACAAAAAGGGCAACATAATCGGTGTAGGTAAGATTGGTATATCTTCTTCACATGCTATCAATAACGTATATCTGGTAGATGGCCTTAAGCATAATTTGCTAAGTATCTCTCAACTATGTGACAAAGGCAACAAAGTCGTTTTTCATTCAAATGTTTGTCGTATAATAGTTGAAGGAACTAGCAATGTTATCTTAGAAGGTCTACGTAAACGGAACGTGTATATGATTGATTTAAACAAAGTCACTACAAGTTCCTTTACGTGCATGAAAGTCACTGTGGATTATTCATGCTTGTGGCACAAGAGGTTTGCACACATCAGTCCAACGATTTTAAAGAAACTTAAGTCTTGGGATTTAGTTGAGGGTTTACCCTCAATCAAATTCGAACAAGAAAAGATGTGTGACTCATGTGCCCGTTGTAAACAAGTTAGATCTTCATTCAAACCGAAAAGATGTGTGACTCATGTGCACAGAGCGTCCACTTGAGTTGGTACACATGGATCTATGTGGACCTATGAAAGTTAGAAGCCGCGGTGGATCAAGGTACGTATTCGTCCTAGTCGACGACTACTCCAGGTATGTATGGCCTATCTTTCTATTTACTAAAGATGAAACTTTCGATTAGTTTGTAGTACTAATGAAGCTCGCCCAAAACAAGTATGATAAAAAGTTAGTTTCCATTCGTACGGATCATGGCACCGAATTTGATAATCAAGCCTTTATAGAATATGGTAGGGAGAATGGTGTAGGACATAACTTTTCTGCACCACGAACCCCACAACAAAATGGTGTCGTGGAACGTATGAATAGAACATTAGAGGACATGGCCTGCACTATGCTTTTGTGTAGTGGCCTTCCTAAGAGCTTTTGGGCAGAAGCCATAAGTACTGCATGCTATGTGCACAATAGAGCTATGATTATACCTATTCTCAAAAAGACTCCCTATGAACTTTTAAGAGGGAGAAAACCCAATATAGCTCACCTTCGTTGCTTCGGGAGTAAATGTTTTGTCCATAATAATGGAAAAAGTAATTTGAGCAAATTTTATCCACGAAGTGACGAAGCTGTGTTTGTTGGCTATTCTAATCATAGTAAAGCTTTTAAAGTTTTTAACAAAAGAACTTTGTGCATAGAAGAAAGTGTTCATGTTGTATTTGATGAAGATAGTGTGCTTGAACAAGTTGAACAGAATGAAGAAGAGGACATGAATGATCCAGACTTTCGTCTCTCCAGAGATGACGTGCCAGAAAATAATGAAGAAGTTATTGAAGGAATCAATGATGAACTTGATAAATCCGCAAATTACCTTGAACAGAGAACTGAGACAATTGTTGATGATACGAATGTCTCTTCTCAAAACAAGGAAAAGGAAACTGAAGTTATAGTTGATGATGCTATAACTTTGAACCAGAACCAAGATGGTGTAACTGAAGTTGTACCAACTTCAGCTATAACCCCAGAGTCCAACTCAGGGGGAACCAATCTTGATTCTGATTCATTTGAGGAAAATGAGAGTTCATCAGATGATGATGAGCCTAGGAACTCTAAGAAATGGAAATATAAGAGTTCTCACCCTATGGATTCGATCCTAGGGAGTTTGAATAAAGGAGTTCAAACGAGGCGAACATTAAATAACTTTTGTTCATTCTATTCCTTTCTGTCTACCATAGAGCCCACCAACATCAAAGAAGCTCTTGCAGAATCCGACTGGATTGTGGCTATGCAAGAAGAGCTTCAACAGTTCGAACGCAATAAAGTATGGCACCTTGTGCCTCGACCTCCTAATCGAACTGTGATTGGTACTCGATGGGTATTCAGAAATAAATTGGATGATTCAGGAGTGATAGTTCGTAACAAGGCTCGATTGGTCGTTCAAGGTTATAATCAACAAGAAGGGATTGATTATGACGAGACATTCGCTCCAGTAGCAAGACTTGAAGCTATTCGCTTGCTCATCGCCTTCGCAGCTCACAAAGGAATGAAATTGTTCCAAATGGACGTTAAGACTGCCTTTCTTAACGGATATTTGGAAGAAGAGGTTTTTGTTGAACAACCTCCTGGATTTTTGAATAGCAAGTTTCAAAACCATGTTTTTAAACTCGATAAAGCTTTATATGGTTTGAAACAATCGCCTAGGGCTTGGTACGACAGATTGTCAAAATTTCTATTACAAAACAATTTTAAGAGAGGATCTGTCGACAAAACCCTATTTCTAAAATCCGAGGGTTCTGATTTACTTGTTGCTCAAATTTATGTAGACGATATTATTTTTGGTTCTACTAACAATAAATTGTGCAAGTAATTTTCAGATCTTATGACCTCAGAATTTGAAATGAGCATGATGGGAGAATTGAAATTCTTCCTAGGACTGCAGATTCAACAAACCAAAGAAGGCATAAAGATTCACCAACAAAAATATGTCAAGGAGCTAATCAGAAAATTTGGGATGGAGAACGCTCATCCAATGGACACACCTATGGTAACTGATAAAAAGTTGACCTTAGACGAAAATGGTAAGTCCGTAGATGAGACTACATATCGAGGTATGATTGGTTCTTTATTATATTTAACTGCACGTAGACCTGACATTATGTTCAGCGTATGTGTCTGTGCTAGATTTCAATCATGTCCTAAGGAATCACATATGATTGCAGTTAAACGTATCTTGAGATATTTAATTGGTACATCTAATTTATTTTTGTGGTATCCACTTGAGTGTAATTTCGATCTAGTAGGATATTCAGACGCAGATTATGCGGGATGTTCGTTAGATAGAAAAAGTACCTCTGGATTCGCTACTTTTGTTGGACCTTGCATAATTACTTGGGGCTCAAAGAAGCAAAATTCGGTTGCGTTATCCACTGCAGAAGCCGAATATATCGCTGCAGGACTGGTATGTTCTCAACTACTTTGGTTAAAGCAACAACTATGTGATTATGGTGTTAATGTTGTTTGTATGCCTGTTTTCTGTGATAATACGAGTGCTATTGTTATTTCTAAGAACCCAGCTCAGCATTCTCGTACTAAGCATATAGACATTAGACATCATTTTTTGCGTGACCATGTAGAAAAGGGCAACATTAAACTCAAATTTTGTAGTACTGATGTTCAATGGGCTGACATTTTAACAAAGGCGTTAGCGAGAAGACGTTTTGAGATTTTGCGGTTGGAAATTGGTTTAATCGGTAGCAATTAAATTCATCTTTTTTATTTTGTGAACCTGCGTGACTGGCTAGATTAAGACGAGATTATATGACTGTGTCCGCATATTTCATTGCTAGTATATTTGTGTTTAATATAATATATTTTACGTGAGTATCTTGCATATTTAGTGTTTTATGGAAATTGAATTATGAACCACTTATTTGCCAAAAACCTATCTTATTCATTTTCCAAAATTGAGTCAAATTCTACCCATGTATTTCATGTTAGCCGAAATTCTCAAATAAATATTACCTTCCATATCTTTTTATTTACCAAAACTCTACCCTTACCATATCCCAACAAAAATAACCACCCAAGATTCTTTTCCTACCACAATTCAAATTGAAAAAAAAAAAAAAAAAAAAAGGAAAAGCCATCAAGTGTGACGGCACAACATGTGCCTAGCTACAAAAGCTACCCTACATCTTACACAATCATAATTACCCTCCTCCACTTATTACTTTTACCACTTCAATACTCAACCAACTTTTACTATCTCCCTCATCAATCTCACGGCACCCACAACAACACACAATACCCAAACCTTCAAACCTTCAACAATGGCTTCTACTAGATCAAAAATTGCCAAAAACCCAAATCCTAAAACCCCCAAGCCAAGCATGCCTAAAAATACCTCTTCTCCTTCCACACAACAATCACCCAACCCAAACCAAACCGAGTCGGGTGCGGGTCTCGAGGGTACTAAGAGAAGACGGTTAAACAAAGGGAAAGGAAGACTCCAAGAAGAAGCCACAACCGAAACCATTGACACGGTTTCCGAGGAAACCACACGGGTAACTCTTCGTGATTTTTCGCCGCAAGAAACTTCTTTGGGAATTGATAAACTCCGTCTTACAAAAGACGAAAGAAAATTGGTGAACCGGGTTGCTCAATATGGAATACACGGTGGTCGGTACTATCCTAAGGCTTGGTGTGACAAGTATAGGGCTTTGGGATTCTTTTCGGATTTTCTGAATTTCCAAGAATGGGAAACGATGGCTGAGTTTTCGGGTCCGGTGTATCCGATTGAGGTAATCCAGTTCTTTTCCTCTGTTTCTTTAGACAATGGAGTCTTGCATGCCGTTATTAATGGCCGATCAGTTTCGTTTTCCGTGACGGACTTTTGTACTCTGTTTTTGGTTCCTGATGATGGAATTAAAATCAATCCGAGTACGTCATGGGATGAGCTGACGGACGTGGCTAAGCTGGAGGTTAAGCAGTATTTTGATGTTGGGGCGACGGTGTCGAGTTGTGTGTTGGCAGGGAGTGTTTCTCCTAAACTGAAATTTTTGTTAAATTTTCTATGGAATACTGTGATTCCGCGACGGGGCGGACGTGATAAAATTGCATGCTATGAGATGTTAGTCGTTAAGCATTGGTTGGAGGGCAATCGGGTTAATTTACCTTCTCTTGTTTTTAATCGTATTTCACAAACCGCTTTCTCAGTGACCGAAGACAAATTTTACTCTACTCTTGACTTGCCATATGGCATGTGGCTGTCTCGGCTTTTTGAGTCAAAGGGAGTTGTTAATATGCAAAATTATGGGGTCGCGGTAAAGGATGAGATGTGTGATACGTTCTTGAAATTTATGAAGTTAGATGCTAATGGTCCGGAATTGCTGTTTTTAGTGAAGGGCAGTTCGGCTGGTATGCCGACGGGTGGGGCTGATTTTTCTGTGATTGAATCCAAATTAGATATGTTCATTGGTAGTATTATGGAGCGCTTTGATGCGCAGGATAAGAAAATTGAGACGGTTTTGGACACGGTTGTTCAAGCCGTGGCCGTGGGTTCTTTGGGCTCAACCCGTGACCAAGGTGGGTCGGGTGTGAGTCATGAGATGAGCACATGGATGGATGGTGTGGATGATCGCCTTGCTAAGTTGGAACGAAATATTATCGATTGTAAGCAAGAGGCGTATAGACAAAGGGATAGGATGACATTCTTGGTGAGCCAAGGCGGGTCGTTGGTTAAGAGCGGGACGGAGATGCGTGAGGGAATGCGTACGATTTATGATGCGACGGAGGCTCTTTCATTGAAAGTCCGGAACTTTGATGTTTGCCTCACCGCTCAAGCTTCTCATGTATCAAATTGCCTTGACCGTCTTTCCACTCTTGAGTACCGCACTAGGCCCGGTTATGTCGATCCTAACAAAATCCGTCAACCCAAAATGCCTTGATTTTTCTATCCTTGGTTGTTTTAACTCTTAAACTACTAATCCTATTCGGCCCATTTGGCTTATTTTGACATTGTCTATTCGGCCCAATGGCAACTAACACTATATTTTGTGGTTTGTAGTTTAATCAACATTCTGCACTTTATTTTGCTTGATATATATCGTGTTATATTGCGTATTTTGCATATCTATTTCTTGCCTTGACATGTGTTATTCTAGTCGTTTCATGTCTTTGTTCTTGTCTTTTCAATGATGCCAAGAGGGGGAAGAAATGATATGATTTGAGTCTTTGCTTAAGCTTGCTCCTTGTCAAGACTCGTTATCTCTTAAATTCTCTCAAGCTATAACTTTGGCTAAGTTGTTTTGTTCTTGCGATCAAAGTTGCTATAACTTTGGAGTGCTTTGTTGAGGGGGAACCATACTTAGTCACATTGTTAAGAAGAACTCTTGAGGAAATCATATGAGACTTGTCATCATCAAAAAGGGGGAATTTGTTGGACCAATTCATAAGTTTTGATAATGACATGTGTTTATGTAATAATATGTTTTACTCGATATATCATATGCGTGTAATTGTGTGCTTTAGTCTTATTATAGCTAGCAACAATTATGAGAAGAAAGATCAAAGTTAGGCATAACTTTGATAAAGTTTGTGAGACAAAGTTATAACAACTTCAGGAATAACTTTGGAAGTGAACATGGAAGTTATAGCTAACCAGGCATAACTTTAAGGAAAATCGCTTCAAACAAGATCTACATAAATCTACACAAGACTCGAGATGGAGGGTCTTTGTGATCAAGATGAAGAGATGATCCGTATACTGAAGATCTTTGTGAAGATTAGATAGTATAGGTCGTCATTCGGTAACTATTCCATTCGAGAGATTTTATGTTCAAAAGTTATAGCTTTAGCCTATGATTTTGAATGATAAAATATTGATGCATGATTTTGGAAATAAAATGTTTTGAAATGTTTTCAAAAGTGAAAGAGTTTTATTTTTATATTTATCAATTATTTTATTGGAGAATATATTTATGAGATTCTATAGGTTAGTAATACAACTTATGGGTTGTCATGCTACCTAGGGTTTCTAATATATTCTATCTCAATTTGTTGTTAACCTATTAGCCCACCTAGTAGTTGAGCCATCTAGGGTTTCGTGAAACCTAGTTTGTGCCACCTAGGGATTCGTGCTCCTAGGGTTTCGTGAGATAGAGGATTTCGGCCAACCTAGGTTGTTTCCTTAGTTTACCTAATCTAGGATTCTACTATATCTTTACAACAATATTTTGAGATATTAAGATAAATATATTTCTATAAGATAAACCAAATAATATTTTGAGATAAAGATATTTCTAAAAGATAAGCAAATATTATTTTATGGAAAGATAAGTATCTTTATTAAATATTATACTAGGGTTTTAGATCTACTATGATTCTACTACTATAAATACTCCTTCACATACAAATTGCAATATAGACGACATACACGAATTCACACGGCACATCTATTATTTGTATTGATTTTCCAAAATCGTTTTAAAGCAAACCTTTGAGCAAATATTTATTATTTTTAGAGTTTGTTTTTTAAAAGAGTCGTGCATCAATTATTATCAATCGCTTGAGTGAAATACGTTATTGGATAATAGTACATCATTATAAGCTTACAATTCTTTAACGGGAATCTGTGTGAGTTATATTGTACTTTCTTATTAGCGTAAGATAGTATAGAGTATTTAGCGATACTCACCTTGAGTTATAATCATAGTGTTGATTATACGAGTGGGTTGGTAATTTTTGTAATACGTAGAAAGGTACTAAAAATTATTAATCGAGAATAGTGGACGTAGGTTTCAACGTGTGAAACTGAACCACTTCAAAAATCGTGTGCCTCTCTCTTATCTCTTTACTTTTCGTTATTTCGTTATTCGCGCTTACTTTGATTAATTAATTAGTTGATTTTAATTCATAAGATCAAATAATTATTACATATCATATAAATCGAAAAAGTGGGGCTAGTTTTTAATACTCAATTCACCCCCCCCCCTCTTTCGTATTCGATCAATAGACTCTACACCATATCTTTTTATTTACCAAATTCTATCCTTCCCATATCTCAACATTAATTACCTAAGATTCTCTTTCCTACCAAAATTCAAAAAAAAAAAAAAAAAAAGGAAAGTAGACTACCCTAGAGCCGGCACACCCCATGTGCCAAGTACAAAAGTACTCTTCCCAATTTTTACAATTCATAATTACCCATCACTTTCACCACACAAACACTTCATCCAATTTTTTAACTTTTTCTCTCCTTTTCTCCTTCCTCACTGCACCCACACAACAACAATAAAAATTACCCAAAACCTTCAACCTTCATCCATGGCTTCCACAAGATCAAAATTCTCCAAAAACCCAAATCCCAAAACTCCAAAGCCTAGCATGCCCACAAATACTTCTCCTAATCCCACACAAAAAATACCTACCATGAACCAAACCGATTCCGGTACGGGTCTTGAGGGTACAAAAAGAAGAAGGTTAAATAAGGGAAAAGCTAGAGTACAAGAAGAAGCTACTACCGAAACTGTTGACACGGTTCCCGAGGTGACCACACGGGTCACATTCCGTGATTTTTCGCCTCAAGAAACATCTTCCGGGCTTGACAAACTCCGTCTCACGAAAGATGAACGAAAGCTTGTAAACCGAGTTGCTCAGTACGGAATACATGGGGGTCGTCATTATCCGAAAGCTTGGTGTGACAAATATGCGGCTTTAGGATTCTTTACCAACTTTCTAAATTTTCAAGAATGGGAAACCGTGGCACAATTTTCGGGTCCAGTCTATCCGATTGAGGTAATCCAGTTTTTTGCTTCTGTTTTGTTAACTGCTGGGGTGTTGAATGCCGTTGTCAATGGCCGTTCGGTTTCGATCTCTGTGACGGACTTTTGTACACTGTTTTCGGTTCCTGATGATGGAATCAAAATCAATCCGAGTACGTCATGGGATGAACTGACGGACACGGCCAAGTTAGAGGTCAAGAAATATTTTGATGTTGGGCCTTCTTTATCAAGTTGTGTTTTGGCGGGGAATGTGTCCCCAAAGTTGAAATTTATGTTGAATTTTTTGTGGAACACCGTAATTCCGCGTCGGGGAGGACGAGACAAGATTGCATGTTATGAGATGTTGGTTTCGAAGAATTGGTTAGAGGGAAACCGGGTTAATCTACCTTTTCTTGTATTTTCTCGAATTTCACAAACCGCCTTTTCGGTGACCGAGGACAAGATTTATTTAACCCTTGATTTACCCTACGGGATGTGGGTGTCACGGCTACTTGAGTCGAAAGGGGTCGTTGATGTGAACAATTATGGGGTTACCGTCAAGGATGATATGTGTGATACGTTCTTGAAATTCATGAAGTTAGATGCGTGTGGACCGGAATTGATGTTTTTGACCAAGGGGGGTTCGGTCGGGTTGAAACCGGTTGGGACTGATTTTTCGAGAATCGAGTCTAGGTTGGATATGTTTATGGGAAGTGTGATGGAGCGCCTTGATGCGCAAGACAAGAAGATTGATGCGGTGTTGGACAAGATTGTTCAAACCGTGGCAATGGGGTCCACTAGCTCCACCCGTGACCGTGGTGGGTCGGGTGTGAGTAGTGAGATGAGGGCGTGGATGACGGGTGTGGATGATTGCCTAGCAAAATTGGAAAGGAACATTGTCGATAGTCGACAAGAGATGTATAGGCAAAGGGACCGAATGCAATACTTGGTGAGCCAAGGAGGCTCGTAAGTTAAAAGTGGTACGGAGATGCGTGAGGGGATGCGTACTATCTTTGATGCGACGGAGGCTCTTTCCTTGAAAGTTCGAACCTTTGACGTTTGCCTCACCGCTCAAGCTACCCATGTGTCCACGTGCCTTGACCGTCTTTCCACTCTCGAGTACCGCACCAGACCCGGTTATGTTGACCCTAACAAAATCCGCCAACCCAACATGCCTTGATCTTCTTATCCTTGTTTATTTGTTTCTTGAACTACTTTACCAATTCGGCCCATTTTGGCTTGTTTAAACTCTATCATATTCGGCCCACTTGGCAACTAACAATATTTCTTGTGGTTTGTAGTTCTTAATTAACATTTGCACTTGATTTTGCTTGGTATATATCGTTTTATATTGCGTATTTTGCATATCTATTTCTTGCCTTGACGTGTGTTATTCTAGTCGTTTTATGTCTTTGTTCTTGTCTTTTCAATGATGCCAAGAGGGGGAAGAAATGATATGATTTGAGTCTTTGCTTAAGCTTGCTCCTTGTCAACACTCGTTATCTCTTAAAGTCTTTCAAGCTATAACTTTGGCTAAGTTGTTATGCTCTTGCGATCAAAGTTACTATAACTTTGGAGTTCTTTGTTGAGGGGGAACCATACTTTGTCACTTTGTTTAGAGGAAATCATAAGAGACTTGTCATCATCAAAAAGGGGGAATTTGTTGGACCAATTTCATAGTTTTGATAATGACATGTGTTTACGTAATAATATGTTTTTACTCGATATATCATATGCGTGTAATTGTGTGTTTTAGTCTTATTATAGCTAGCAACAATTATGAGAAAAAAGATCAAAGTTAGGCATAACTTTGATAAAGTCTTTGAGACAAAGTTATAACAACTTCAGGAATAACTTTGGAAGTGAACATGAAAGTTACAGCTACCCAGGCATAACTTTAAAGAAAATCGCTTCAAGCAAGATCTACCTCAAGCAACACAAGACTCAAGATGGAGAGTCTTTGTGATCAAGATGAAGAGATGATCCGTATACTGAAGATCTTTGTGAAGATTAGATAGTATAGGTCGTTATTCGGTAACTATTCCATTCGAGAGATTTTATGTTTAAAGTTATAGCTTTAGCCTATGACTTTGGATGATAAAATATTGATGCATGATTTTGGAAATAAAATGTTTTGAAATCTTTTCAAAAGTGAAATAGTATTTTTATATTTATCAAAAGTTTTATTAGAGAATATATTTATGAGATTCTATTGGTTAGTAATACAACTTATGGGTTGTCATGCTACCTAGTGTAACACCCGTAAATGTACCCTATTTTTATAGTGAAAATATTTTACGGATACTTTTCAGCGAAATTTAGTTTTAATTTAGGATTTAATTTTCCGAGTCGAATTTAGAATTTCCGAGTTCGTATTTGGAATTTCCGCGAGATTCCATTAGAATCCCGTCTTAAGGCGAGTTTGACTTTTGTTGCCTTTTTCCCATAAATATCTCATACTCCCTTAATCTATTTCATTCAACACAAACCAAAACCCTTACTTCTTCCTTAAGCAAATATCAAAAACCCTTGCCTCCAATTTTGATCCATCTTTGAATCACCGTATCTCCTTCGTTTCTTGTTGAAATTCTCGTAAGTTCGTCTTATTCTTTCCCTCTTACCTTCCTCTATCCGTATTGGTAATAAAATTACCGTCTTTCTCGCTTTTTAAATTATCCGTCTTTCTCAAGGTGAATGATATTCGTCTTTTATTATCTAATTGTATGTAGGTGGGGACTAGGAAGGTTTAGAATCGATTAAAGACGCGTAAAGGTAACGGTGAAGGGTTACTCGATATCATTTACGTGTTTTACATGATTTCTATGTTAGAATTCGTATTTAGAATACGATTAGAAAGCTTAGGAATTGTATTATTGATAATGATTGTTGTTAGTTAATGACTTTTGATGATGATTATTGATTGTTGATAGTTGTTAGAAGTGAATCATGAAAATTGGAAATGTTTGAATGTATGTTGAAGGCTCACGGGTGAATTGGTAACACATGTCACGGTCGTGAAATACAAGTCACGGTCGTGACTTGTGCAGTTTCACTGCACTGACCCCTTTTCGTAAAATGATCATATCTCCTTCGTTACTTGCTTGTTTTGGGCGTGTGACATCCCGTTGGAACCGTAAGAGGATAAGCTATCACCTCCATTTGGAATTTCTGCATTTTCATGTCTAGAACTCTAGTTATGACCGTTTAAAGTGGACCCTTGTTTTCGTTGGTTTTCAAACAACGTTGTTTTGGAGAGGTGATCTATGTTTTTATTCATTATGCTTCATAAACTTGTTCTAATGCTTATGTATCATGTATTGACTCATGTTTATCATATTTAAAATTATATGATTCCCTATTCTCATGTTTTGTGACGGTTTATGGTATGTTCCCACTTTGAGTCGGTTTTTACAAATGATACGGTTTGAGCACTATTTTGTCTTGTGCTTTGTACTCTCATTCCCTTGGCTACCTCCACGTTCGTAAGGCTGGAATGTCGGAACGGGGAGGTATCCTACTGCTTAAATGCATGTGTTAGGGGGCATACGACGACGTTGTTGGGAGTTGAACGCATTGCGTTGATCGACCCGGCCGTCAAATGTTGTGTACTTGCGAGGTGGTGTTATTTGCATGTAGCGTACCGCTTGTTATGAGGCTTGAGCTCTTTTCCGCCTCTTTCGTGAATTGATCTACCGAATTGGGGGTACTCGGCATATATATTGTAAGACCGAGTCTTGGATGCGAAACGTTT
>JAIUZE010010925.1:0-55526 GCA_022085475.1 Heliosperma pusillum
ATATACTCGTTAAAGATGGTAAGGCCTATCAATGTCATGGTCCAAGCTACTCATTTAGAATTAGAATGGTCAAGACGCCATATACTCATAATTCTCTATGGGTACTTAGTCAACACGACACATATCATACAATCAAACAGTCACGGGAAAAACGTCCTATCATGTGACTAATTGCATATAAATCATATTCAAATATCATATCGCCTCATATCTACTAAGGCTCATTCATTCATTCATTAAAATAAAACCTTACCTGAAGACAAATCCCCGACCCGAGTCCCGCGAAGGGTCATCAGTCAAAACGGGGCTGACTAGATCTTAGTTTGACCAAACCCGTTTGATCAAACCGGCTAGAAACAGAGTCTTAGCCATCGAGGCTTGAACATAAGAATATCACATTCATTTCATGCTATTTCATTCAATTTCTAACATGTGAATTATTAATTCATACGAAAAACCCGCTTGACTTAAAGGATATCAAATTAAACTACGATCTCGTATTATAATTTCTAACATGTGAGAAATAATAATTTTATGATAAACCTTTTAATTAAATATTTTACTTATTAACATTTCTCACTTGCTAAATATTACAAAACACGATAAAATAACAATAACTCAAAAACCGTCACAAGTCCAAAGAAGGACCCACGGGCTGATTTGGGCCGGACAAGACACGGGCCTGGACTGCGCTCACGGGCCTGGTTTGGGCCTGTTTTGAGTCGACTTTTCTAAACTCGTTTCTTAATTTTTCCCGCATGCTTTAACATATTTAAAACCCGTCAAAACAACAACAAAACAATCAAGTATCGACAAAAACCCAAAGGACAATTCCCGGACCAATCCAGACCGGGTCTGAACCGGCCTGGACCGGCCTGAACTGGGCTGAACCGGCCTGGTTTGGGTCGGTTTCCAGCTACCCCAAACCAGCCACCACCCACGGCCAACAACAACAACCACCCAAATTTATTCCAACATGTTTTAAATTAACAACATCCATTTTAACAACCAATTCAACCATCATTCATACAAAAATCATGATTATGAACCATCATCCAAATTTATCAAGAATACTAAACATATCAAAAATTCATACAACATAATAAAAATAACAACTTATCATGTTACTAATTAAAAACCGTAAATCATAAACAACAACTAAAGGTATGTAACATTAATTCGTCGAGTAACTCGGAATTGTTACCTTAGCTAGCCAAAATCAGTAGCACCCAAAAAATAAGAACTAAGAAAATAAGAAACCCGTCTTCTAATCTTCTCATAAAATATACGAGTCTCCAAACTCGTCTTCAAAATCCTCCCCTATAAGAAATGACAAGAATAACATTATTAGAATTAAAACTTGATTTTCCATATTTAAAGTGTTGAAAGGATTTTGTCGGAATTAAAAATAAACAGTACTTGAAGATGGAGAGCGAAGAGGAGATTCTAGAAATATAAGTTAGGACGGATTTGAATAAGAAATGAAGGTATTATGATGATTTTGCTCAAGAACGACGAAGAACGACGAAGAACGACGAAGAACGATTAAGAAAAGTATGAATTAGATCTTAAGTTGATTTATTGTAAAATGAAAGAGTAGTTAGTGGGTAATGGGTGAGTGAGGGCCGTGTAAATATAGAGGGAATATGGAGTCGGGTTTTGAAATTGTTGTTACGGAATTGACTCGGGTTTAATAATTATATTACGGTAATTAATTAGATATTAAGTTAATTAAATCAAATATCTAGATATTATGTTATATTAATGAAAAGAAATGAAAATATCTAGTCCTATTAGAGAGGAGAGGAGCCGTGAGAAATGAGAGGAATCGGATCTGTTTTTCGAGCGATTTGCGTAATTTCAGTTGACGGATCGATAAAGTTACAAATATCTTAGATATTCGTATTAGTTTAATCGAAAGAATTCAAATATCTAATGTGAGTGGAAAAAAGATGACATGTGCGTGTGACTCATGCCAAAGTCGGGTTTCGAGTTTGTTACGGGATTTACGATGAGTCGGGAATAGTTAAATGACGTTTGGTTTAAAACCGTAAAGGTTATTCTTTAAATTCCGAATAAATTCAAAATAATTATATTAAATTATGATAAATCTTAATAAATCTTAATAAAAATAAATTAAAAATATTATTTTTTTAAATATAATTTCGGTCTTCAAACTTACAAGGCGAGTCGGGAAAAGTCAACGAAAGTCAAAGTCGACTTAAAAATCAAGAAAAGTCAAAGATGACTTAAAAGTCAAGAAAAGTTTATGACGACTTAAAAGTCAAGAAAAGTCAATGACGACTTTAAAAAGTCAAGAAAAAGTCAAAGACGACTTAAAAGTCAAGAAAAGTCAAAGATGACTAAAAACTGTCTTTTCATGAAATCTCTCAGAAATTCCAAATACGAACGCGGAATTTCAAAATACGACTCGAAACAATAAATTCTATTTTAAAAACTTAAGTTCTACTGAAAAGTGTTAGTAAATATTTTTACTAGAAAAATTGGGTACTTTTCGGGTTGTTACAGGGCCAGACTAAGAAAACCCAAGGCCCAGCCATGACTCATAAGGGTTAATTCATTATTCCAATTTCCAATTGCTTAAAAAATGAATGACGAATATTTAATGGACTTTTCCCTTCAACGTTAATTACAGGTGTTACTTTTTGACAAGATGAACATGAAATGATGAAAGACACTATTAGTAAGCTTCATGCCACCTAAAACAGGTACAAAACTCTATATAATTAATGTGGTATTCACTAGTTGATTATCTTGAAACAAATAATAAAGGAGGCAAAAACTTAAACACTTCATTATTTGGTAAAATTAACTGAAAAGTAACCTAAAACTTGAAAAGGTAACTGAAACATAATAAAATCGCTAAAAATTAAGAGTTGATAAAGTAGCTGATTTTTATTAAAACGGTTTGAAAAGCTAGCAGAAAAGTTAACTGGTATATGATCAAATAGCGTAAAAGCACATGGATTAATATTATTACTAGTTTTAAACCCGTGCAATATTTGCACGGGTCTGATACTTCAACATGTTATGTAGTATTATATGCAATAAATTTGTCATCCGCTATTATTAGACACAGTAATTAACATATAAATGAGCGTGATTAAATGTTCAATGACGTGACAATATAAATAGTCTGCAATTGTAGATTCGACGTACATATAGTCTTAAGTATTACTCACTATCAAATGACGCAAATTATGTCCATAAGTAATTTAAAACACTCTGTAAGATAAAATTTATGTTCAATTGTTCGCCTATAGTAGTACTACGTATATAGTTGTATCATCTTTGCTAACTTCATTATCAGATCTTAACTTCATTATCAAATCTTAAGTATTACTCCGTACTTATTTCAGTTATTTGTGTTTAACATATTACGGGCTCAAGTAAATAAAATGACCCAACCAAAGAAATAATTACTCAACAACGAAAACCCCTTAATATATACTCTCTCCATTCAACTCCAAACATAATATTTCTTTTTTTTTTTACACTATTCATGAATAAAGATAATCTTTACGATTCCTTCCAATATGTAGAATAAAATATGGTCTTGTGCGATCTTGTTTGATTCACCTTTATAAGTACAATAAGAATATCAAAATTTTTTTTTTTATAATGTAAAACTCGAGATATTTACGTTACAATTAATGCATTGACAAACGTGCAAAAGAGAAATGTTGTGTTTGGAATTGAATAGAATGAGTATATTATTCCACCCAAAGTAAAACCTAGAACATAATTTTTGCGGCTCTTATGGATGCCTCTCACTCTTAAACTTATATTCATAAAATATTACCGCCTTACAATTGGATTCTTAAATATAATTCTTTTATTCAGTTAAATTCTTTTTATTAGCATATATTTATATAACCTATACTCATATTTTATTTGTATTTTCAAAAGAAACTTGTACATTTTTTGTTTATTATTGTTCATTAATGGTAATACAACCATTAAAATATAGCCGTAATATTGAATCAATCTTGATCATTTTACTTCAATTCCTACGATAATGAATTCCTATTGGAGAATTTGTCGCCCAAGATACCCTACTACATATAAATACGATAAATATTCTTTAACATAGATATGTCCGTCTTAAGTTAAAATGAGTCAAATAACATGTCATTTACATAAATAAGGCAAATCTTTTTGCTAATATATAAAAACTGAGTTTTTGACTTATGTGTATAAATAATATGTTATTTGACTCGTCATACTTCCGTATTAAATGAAAATCTGTAATATAAACATAAATAAAATGACGCTCAAGAACATTTCTCTGTATAAAATCCAAATATAACTCACCCCTTACCCCACCCAAAGAAAACCCTATTAACATCAGTTTTGCATTTATACGTCTCACCATCACTTCTCAGCCCTCACCCGCTTCTTTAAAAAAAAACTCGAATTATCTCCACTCATCTGATCTCCTTAAAATTTGGGCTTCATCCTGTTAAACTCACCATTATCATCACTCGTCTCCATCATATCACTCACCACAATTAATAATTATGTCGCATGCCATTCTCTTTAAATTTTGTAGTTTAATCAATATGTATATGATTAATGATTATCGATTATTGTGAGTCTAAGATTGATTACACCACCATGTATGTCTTCTTTGAATATATTTTTTGTTCGATTTTTCAACGTGTTATTCGATTTTTCAATATGATTAAGTTTTATACTATTTCATGTCACTTTTTATATTAATTTTTTTATATAAACTAAGTTTTCGTTAAATTACTCATATCTTGTGGTTTATATATTGTTTTTGTTTATATATAATAATTTTCAAATATGTTTTTAGATGATTTTTTATTTTAAAATTCATTTATGACTTGAACTCTTTGCATTTGAATTTGTATTTTTGTCGATTAAAGATTCGAAGCTGTTGTTAAGTTTATATATGTGATTTTAACATTTTTTATTTACTTATGGTTTTTTCATGTCTCTCTTCCATTAATTTATGCATTTTATGTCACATAATTTTTGTAATTTAATAATTCTTTTTTTAAAAAAAAAAATTCATAACTTACTATTTATTTGTTTATCAATTATTATTCATGTATTGATTTGTATGGTTATGTATGCATTTCTATAGTTATATGATTCTTTAGAAATTATTGAGAAAGAAATAAAAGTTCCGTAATATAAATGAGACTGACTTATAGGAGAGAGGGTAATTAATTAGGTGTAAAGTAGTGAGGCAGATTTTGTTTTTTTCCTCCCTTAAATCCAGGAGCCAATCAGAAACATTTAAATGTTTCTGATTTAGTATATAGTAGATTATTTATGTTGAAGGGTAAATAAGGTAAAGAATATAAAATTAGTTACCTGATATCTCAAATGTTCCACCTAAGTAGCATTTCATTTCAAGAACCTTATTTGCTACGAATTAAAATGCTACTTGCCTAAACACTACCAAGTAAATAAGCTACCTAATTTTTTTTGGCAAATAGTTAATTCGGTGAAAAAAGATAACTGAAACGCGCTACTTGCGCGGCTGCAGGCACAGAGTTAGCCGAGGCGTCTTAAAAGGTGTATGGTAAATAGTAGATAAGCAAATTTTCAGTATATTCAAATATTTTAGCATATTTGACTCATCAATCAACTAATTTATGTGATTGGTAAGAAGCATATGGACAAGGAAGATTGAGCTCCAACCTACTATTTTCCAATGTGTTGTGCCACCCCCTCCCCCCAAAACATATTTACTTAGTAGATTGTGAAAAATGAATCTATCAATGATTTACACATAGATACAACAATTTATTCAGCTAATTATCAAACACTTCTACTAAGTCTGCTAATTGAAATATACTAGTCAAACATGTCAATGAAATCAGTCATTTATAATCTTTTTGACCAATATATTTCAGCTGATAATAATCTGCTGAGACCAAACAAGACTGATCTTATAGGGGAGTACATTCACTTAATCACGAAGTTAAGGACTTAAGGGTAGTCAGATGCAAACTTATTCAATGAAATTTAAAGTTAAGGATCCCCTTCCTGCATAACTAAGGTCCTTCAATGATATTGACGGACATCAAACACATGTGATGTAACACCCCAATCTACCAAAGATCTTTACCAAGTCCTACCTTAATAAATAGGAGCGCTACCATCTTGATTGCCCGAGTTAATACATATCAAATGGACAATACAGAAACGACATTTATTCAAAGTAAAGTTAAAGTGATTACATCGTCTTAAACCAATAAAGAAACAAAGTCTCAAAGCCAAGTAATATTTAAACTAACGGAAAGTCTACTAAAAAAAGACACGTCGGAAGCTAAGACTCGTCATCCATCGACATTGCCTCCAATCCCAACGCATGCTCAAAGGAATACCTGCTAAGCTCATGCTCACCATTCCCCAATGGATCCAACAGTTTTGAAAATAAAAAGGGGTCAGTACCGTCATATATCAACCAATGCAATTAACATAGTCAAGCAATCTCAACAAAACAACGACCAAGTATCCAGGTGTAGGTTTCTTAAACTCGATATTAGACATTTCTAATATCATATTATAAATAGTTTACTCTTAAACTATTTGTATCTTATGCATGCATAACAAAAATACAAAGAAGAAAGAAGAAATTGTTCCTTACATTGATATGAACGATTTTTGTGCACAAGATAGGACCTCTTCCTACTCTTGTTCTTGAGCTTATATGATATGGATGATCTCCAAGTTCTTAGTATAAGAACACTCCTCTAAGTGGCTGACACCCAAGACAACCCTTTAAATCTCTTCTAAATACTACACTAGTATAAAGAAGAACCCCTTGAATAAAATTAATACTACTATTACTACTCTTAGTAATCTTGTATTAATAAATAAACTAGAGTTTATGTGTTAAACTTCTCAAGTTTTATCTTAGTGTGAGAAGTAAATTTTATGAGAGATAAGTGTTATATTATGTATGAGATCTCTCACCTAGAAAAATAAGAGGAACAAGTCCTCTTATGCATGCAAGATCGGACCGGCCACACCCAAGGCATGAGTAAGGGTGAGTTTGCTTTTTGTTCTTAACAATGCACTAGGGTGGTTACTAGGCTTTAGGTGAAATGATTATGTTTACCCATTAAACAAAACAACTAATTATCACCCTTAACTAACCCACCAAAATCGGTGCACCCATATAAAATGGGTGTCCATTTTATCTTTGCATTTTGTCATTTGTCACATATGTGACATGTAACATGTAATTTAGCTTATAAATGTGCATTTAACCAATTTAAATGCAATTTCATAACAAATAAATTAGAATTTGTTATAGAATAAGAAATGGAAGAATCTGTATAGCAAAAGGTAGATAGAGAATAAGGGGAAATAGGTTAAGAGAGGGTGGAGAGATTCAATAGAGTTAGTATATTCATCTCATTCAGGAGTTATATATAATACATTTTATGTGGGAAACCTAATTACATAATGGACCATAAAGCCCAATGGACATCCACATAATATGTTTCATAACACTCCCCCTTGGATGTACATTACTGAAGAACATGTCTCGTTAAAACCTTACTAGAAAAACCCTATAGGAAAAACACTAGTAAAGAAAAAGCAGAGTACATTGTCCCTCTACACGCAAATTAATCAGCTGCCTCATTAAAACCTTTCTATGGAAAACCCAGTGGGACAAAACCTTAGATAAGGAAAAAGAGTACAGCGCGTGCATACTCCCCCTGATGATTACATCACTTGTAAAACGTCATTGTTATTCATGATGTAGCAAAGTTTCTCGATCTTGGCAATAACTATCATCGTACTTGATTGACTTTATAAATGTCTTCAGTTAATAGGAATGGTTGATTGCTTCAAAACTCATAATATGAAGATTGTAATTCCTGCATCTTCAAATCTAGTAAACTCGTCACTTTTGCGGTTGAAAATACTGCACCTTTTCTTTGAGTGATCATATCATCAACAATGTGCATGTATATGATATATGACTAAGTTATAAACTATATGATGTGAAATAATGCAATGATGTAGTAGTAAACTAATATGAATTTGCTTAACTTAGTCTTTATATGCATATGATGACTCAATAATGAAAACTGTACAGTGTGTTTCTTAATCTCCATACATTGGATGAATTTCAGTTTAATGAGCTCTTTATAAATATGTTGACGGTCGAGTGGACTTATGAAGTCCTTATTCAATTGTTCATTGAACATTGCGTGCGAACGTATATCTCTTTCATATGGATATACTTTCATGATCATACTAGAAGTGTCTAGAATCGACATTCTTCCTATATCACACGGTATGTGTAATTCAATATGATAAAACTTCTCTTGTTTTGGCAACTTCTCACGTACTTCATCCCCCTAAGGTGGTAAAAAAAATTATATTCAAGATAGATTGCAATCATTTTAAAAACCACCTTAGAATATGATTTCCCATATCACATATAAATGAGATTTAATTAGTGGGCATCATTGTAAGATTTTATAGGATATCTGGGGAGTAGTGTATGATGTAATTGATTATTAATGTGCTAAATCAAAACGTCAAATTTAAGAATATCAACTTGCTTACATAATAATAATCAAATTGTGAACTGCAATAGCACAAATTACTCATATGTGAGTATGTGGTCTTCAAGGCACTTGAAAACAATATCAATTTGTACAATTGAATTTACAAGGTTTTTGTCCGACCTCGAGTAATGTGCAATTTTATTGTTTAGATCTGCAAATGTCAATCATACACAAATTTAATATAGGTACTTACGTGTAATAAAATATACGGAGTATATGCAATACTCAAAAGAGTTTGAGCACATTAAGAAGAATGATATGAGATATCATCTCACATTAAAGTAGTAGAAAATCATCTTAAATTATGATGATAAAAGACTGTCTCAAGTTAATGTGATAGAATATCGTCTCATTTATGATGATATGAGACTACTTGACATTAACTTGATAGAAGACTAACTTCTCACATTTCACACTTGCACACGTTTTGTTCTAAATAACAGAAATAGATGTATTTCATTTAAGGTCTAACATAGTAACATGCATAAAAGACCAATGTTTAGAGCAAGTAATGAGATTTAATATTGTGTGCAAAAAACTTACCAACCAAACGAATTTAAGGCCAACCATTATAGGAGATTGTCTTAAATTACGGACTATTCTCATTATAGGAGATCGTCTCAAGCTAATTAGATATAAGATCGTCTCAATTTAAATATATATGAGACCGTCTCATGTTAAATAGATATGAGATCGTCTCACGTTAAATAGATATGAGATCGTCTCACGTTAAATAGATATGAGATCGTCTCACGTTAAATAGATATGAGATCGTCTCACGTTAAATAGATTTGAGATCGTCTCACATTATGAAGATTAGAGACTATAACGATAAGAGTCCTTTTGTATCCAAATGAATTTCAGAAATCATTCTTAATAAAATCCATGATTAAACCATACGCAAATTCTAATAGCACCATAAATTCTCTTCAGTAATTAAATAGAAGCAAAAGTGTGCACTTATGAATTTACTGTCATGGTTTGCTAATAAACACAACCCCATGAACCTCAAAGATTAACATCAAGGAGTGTGGTGTAATGAGATTTCCAATTTAAGAATTAATTCTATCGACCGTGGAAATAATCTTGTAATTGGTACCCGTCAAGTTCTCAACCCAGTTATTTAAGCCTATACAATAAATTGTATACTCAAAGTGAAATCATAACATACCTCAACTTTGAATAAATATTGGAATGAACTCTTTTGATTAAGCTTCGTGCTGATAACGTGTTATAGAATAAGAAATGGAAGAATCTGTATAGCAAAAGGTAGATAGAGAATAAGGGGAAATAGGTTAAGAGAGGGGGGAGAGATTCAATAGAGTTAGTATATTCATCTCATTCAGGAGTTATATATAATACATTTCATGTGGGAAACCTAATTAAATAATGGACCATAAAGCCCAATGGACATCCACATAATATGTTTCATAACAGAATTAACATTTTAAGTCATATTTTATAATTACATGTAAATAAAATGGGTCATCTCATATTTGGTTAAAATAATCTACAACAATTTGTAATTATAATCAACTAATTTTCCTTATCTCAAATGTTTCATGCATAAACATAATGCAGTCTTAGTAATATAACAATTAAATTACTATAATGAATCTTATTTAATCACATTACAATAAGATATAATTCTCACTTACAGTATAAAGTTAGTTCAATTTAAGGGATTAATCAATTTGTATCGCTATACAATTAATTAATGTACATGATTAGGGGATTGTCCTTTAGGTGTGACCTCAAGGGATCAACTGATCACCACCGTCATACGACACTAACGTCAAACTCAATTGAGCCAATCGTCACCGATTTATGTTGACCAGTTGACTATAATCTTCATCATCCCTTTGTATTCTTATTATTGAGATTTAATTAAATGATCGCACTATTGTTGATGACACTTACTCCAACACCAGGATCCAACATCATCTCCAAACTTTCTAAACTCCAATAACCGAGTTCCCACCGAAGCGGTCACCCCTGCCAGCGTCAGACTACAGATCTACACACCGTACCACCAACCGATGCCAGACCGCAACACTGGACATTAAAACCCCTCTCATCGCAACGAGAGTTCCAAGAACATTAATGTGCACATCCCCCTCGTGACAGGAGAGCAACGAGAGGCGAACTCAGGATGTGAAACCATCTACCACCGGTCCACCAATATAGAACTCACAATCATCATCATCACAACCACAACCATCATCAACATTATCATCAACAATTCCGCAAACAATGAAGCACAACTAGAACTCTTCCTCTACAAATCCTCCTCCTAACAATTTACAAAAGTCTAAAAATCAATAGCCATCTAATCCTCATCCCCAAATCATATTAGGGTTTCAATAACATTACCCAACAATACTAATTAAATTCAAGATATAAATACTTACGATGAGATCGATACAAAGGAATGACTTCGACCAACTAACAATGACAATCCAAGCTTTAGTGATGAACTAGAACGATTAAGGATGGATTAGAAGGTATTTTAGAGTTTTAAATGACAGATTAACTAACAAAATCTATTATAATCCCTTAATCATTTTAATCCAAAACCGCTCAAAAAACCCGTCAGACCGATGCACTCGGTCGAGTGCACAAAACACTCGGCCGAGTACACTACACTTGGTCGAGTAATCACCATACTCGGCAGAGTGCCACTTAGGCAGAAGGCTGCCCAAATGACAGACTCGCCTGCTCGGTCGAATGACATCTACTCGGCCGAGTACAGACACCACTCGATCGAGTGCCCCATACTCGACTGAGTACAAGGTTACCAGCATACAGACTATTATATGTGACGACCATATCAACCAACTCTACAATGTACAATACCGCCACATATTTCAGAAAATAGGCATTTTGGTAAAATGTAAGCTGGGTTTAAACAAAAATTAGCCTCGGTGCGCCGTAATAACGTTCGATACATTGAGTGATTTATAAATCATGGTGAAATATAAGATACAAATTTTCATTTAAAACGACACTATCCAATAAGTTTAAGACGAGTCAAATAATTGGAATAAAACAAAAGCAAAATATATATAGTAAAGTAATAGACCCGCCTTATATGCATAAGTGGAATAACTTACACTTGGCTCGTCTTAAATTTAAGAAGGACAGTGCCATCTTAAGGAAATTTACTACTAGAAAAATAAGTGTGTTGGCAATGAGCACATAAGCTAATGCCATAATCCTAATAATTTGTAGATTTGATTAAATAATGGACATGAACTTTACTCAATACATGCCAACAAGGGTTGGCCCTAATGGTAATGAGTCCATTTTTTAATCATTAAGTTAATGGTTCGATTTCCATTGAGTTAAAATATAGTCATATTTGTAGGCAATCTTTAAACACTACTTTAAGTCCTAAATGAGATTGGTGGTCGGCCCTGACCTTGCAATATTTAAGGTCTACATACCCTTAACATAAACTTTCTCGTACCAAAAAAAAAAAATTACTCAATACGAGTATATTTTTAACAACAATATGAATTTATGTTTTTGTGTTCTTGCTATTAAATTTGATGGCGAAAGGGCATAGAAGTTGCGCAAATTTAGTAAACCAACATTTTTCAACATCAACGATTAATATAGCTTAGAAGTTGCAATCCGAAGTAATAATATGAACATAACAAGAAACTCGGAGATTAGGTTGCATTTTCTTAAGCGATGGAAGCATCCCTCCCTATTTACGTTGATATTTGTGTCCCAAATTTAAAGACATGGCTTTCAAATAATTATCATTCTGTATTATGGTATCACATTCTTCAAACTTTGTGCGTGTGACCTAATTTCTTGCCGAAAATTATATGTTTTTCCTATTATTATTATCGGTTTTGATATATACAACCCAGTGGGTTGTGCATAAAAATTTGTAAAGACTTAGAATTAATGTTAAGAGAATGATTGGTCCTGATGTTGCAAAAAATATTATGCAGTACATGAAATCGTCCAAAGAAGAGAATAAATTATTTCAATAAGGATTTACATTAGATCGAAAATGGGAGGCTAGAAAATCTTTTTTTGGTGTCATGCTCAAAATTTTGAATGGTACCAAAAATATGGGGTTGTGGTAGTCTTTGATACCACTTATAAAGTTAATTTATATGATATACCGTGTGCCATTTTTGTTGGTCTCGATAATCATGGAAAAACAATCTTGCTCGGATTTGCACTTCTTCGGGATGAGACGACTCCTACTTTTAAGTGGTTGATGAAGGTATGGTTTTGATTCATTTTCCTTTTTGAAATACTATGAATACAGGGTACTACGAAAATATGTTCATGTTAATGATTGTTTAGCTTTAGCTAATTGAACTCAACATTAAAAATGAAACACGTAGCTTTTTGTTGTCATAATCATGAAACACATAGCTTTACTTCTAAACTTAACAATAGTTAAGTGAACTTTTTATTTGTTATCAGAATACGCTATAAAATTTGTATTAGCCTACAAGCTAAGGAATACATTTTTTGACATGATCTCTTATTTTGTATGAATGGTGTTTAAATATCAGACTTTTGTCAGTATCATGAAAAAACCACCGAAGACTATCACTATTGACCAAGATGCTTCCATGTCCGATGCGATTTTAACTGAAATGCCAACTACAAAACATTGCTATTGTATATGGCACATTACTACAAAATTTAGCTGTTGGTTTACGGCTCTCCTACGTGATGGCTACCAAGAGTGGTGTGGTGATTTTTACAGTTTATACAAGATGACTCAACCGGAAGAGTTCGAACACAATTTAATCTCCAAAGTAACAAACATGTAGTAGCTAGGGCTATATAAAGTGAAACAATTTTGGGCACCGGCTTATCTACATGATCACTTTTTTTGAGGGATGATAACCACGGGACGATCTGAAAGCATAAATGCGTTTATTAAAAGATTTGTGTCTTCTCATACATGTTTGACAGATTTTGTGAAACAAGTGGATTTAGCCGTTCAAGAAATTAGCCAAGGGCGTTTGAATAACAAGGTGGTTGCTACTCTTAGACCCGTCTCTTTGAGTACAAAATCGCCTTTGGAAAAACAAGCTTCTAAAGTCCTCACACCATTTGCTTTCAAAAATTTTCAAGAAGAATTTACAAGAGCCAGTTTGTATACTGTTAATCAAGTTGATAGCAATGACTTTGTGATAAAATATTTTGAAGGTGGTACTTCTAGACAACATAAGACTTCTGGGATGGAACTATATCCAAGTGCACATGCAAAACTTTTGAATTTTGGGGCATAATTTGTCGCCACATTGTAACACCCGCAAATGTAACCTATTTTTATAGTAAAAATATTTTACGGATACTTTTCAGCGAAATTTAGTTTTAGTTTAGAATTAAATTTCCCGTGTCGAATTTAGAATTTCCGAGTTCGTATTTGGATTTTACGCGAGATTTCAAGTTAATCACGTCTTAAGACGTCTTTGACTTTTCTTGACTTTTTCCACTTACTCCACTCATACTCCCTCATAACCCTAACTTCCTCACAACTCAACATCTCCTTCTTTCTCACTAAGAAAACCCCAAAACCTAGCTTCCATACTTCTTCCAACCTTAGAATCGTCTCAACTCGCTCATTTATCGCTCAAATTCACCTAGGTTCGTCTAATTCTTTCCCTCTCATCGTCCTCTATCCGTTTTGGTAATAAAATTACCGTCTTTCTCGCTTTTCAAATTATCCGTCTTTCTCAAGGTGAATTATATTCATCTTTTATTAACTATTTGTAGGTGGTGACCTCCAAGATCCCAACAAAGACTACTTCTTGATTGAAGAGGACCTTGACGCGGAGTGAAGACGCAATAAGGTAACGGTGAAGGGTTACTCGATATCATTTACGTGTTTTATGTGTTTTCTAGGTTAGTAATCGTATTTAGAATATGATTAGTAAGCTTAGAAATTGTGTTGATGATGATACTTGTTGTTTGTTGAGAATTGATGATTTATGATGATAGATGATTGTTGTTAAATGTTGATCGTTAGTGAAATGGTGATTTTCGTGTGATGTTGACCCCAGCCGGCCGACCGGCAGCCGGTCAGCTGACCAGCTGGGGCAGTGTGTCACGAGTTGCACCATCTGGACACATGTGACGCACCCTTTCCCCTTATTGGATTTGAAACACTCTAAAATGTTGTATATTTGTCTAGTAATTTCTAGAAGAGTCTAGAGGAGTCGAGAATGTTCTAGTTGGGTCTAGAACATTCCAAAGAGTCATAGAAGAGTCCGGAAGTGTGTAGAACATTGTGGAATATTCTAGAAGAGTCTAGAAGGGTCTAGAATATTCTAAAAGAGTCTAGAAGGGTCTAGAATGTTCTAGAAGGTTCTAGAACATTCTGTATATGGTAGATGTTTCTAGTAGTGTCTGGAACATTCCGGATGTTTCTGGGGTTGTGATGTCCAGAACATTCCAGAAGGTTCTGATTCTAGATAATTCCATAGGAGTAGTATAAATAGGGGTGAGGGGCATCATTTGCCAACCATCCTACAAAACACACACACAAAGCATTATATCCAACTCTTGTAATTCTTCTAAGCATTCAAGTGATATAAGTAACGTTCCACACTTAGTCTCTACAACACTTATAATATTCCGCGGCGAAAAAGGGTTGCCTGGCTTAGCTTGCGACGAGTTAAGTGGCACACGAGCTTGGTTTTCTAGTGTCAAAGTAACCAAGGCGTGACAAGTGGTATCAGAGCAGGTTCGCCTGCAAAGACCATACATTGCATAAATGTCGAGTATTGGAGCAACTAGTGGGACTGTTAATGTTCAGAAGGCAAAGGAGTCTACTGCTTCTCGGCTTGCGCGCTTGGAGGAAGATGTGGTGCAGCACCAAGGGGCGTTTGAGGGAATCAATGAGACGGTAGAGGATGTCTCAAACCGGGTCAAGGTGTTGGAAAATGGGGTGGACGACCTTGTGAAGCGAGAGACGCAAGGTGCGTTCAACGTTCTTGCAAGCTCACTCGAAGAGAGGCTTGACAGGAGGATGGACGAGAGGCTGATGGCCCTAGTCCAACCCCTCTTAAAGCGAATCGACGAGCTTGAAGAACAAATTGTAGTGTGTAGAGCTGCAGTGGCGGGGAGTGCCACCCTGAGGGAGGCATCAACTAGGATCAAGGTGCCTCAGCCGCCGAAATTCAACGGGAGTAGGGAAGCAAAAGAGATAGATAATTTCCTATGGTGCGTTGAGCGCTACTTTGAAGCCCTCCAAGTTCGAGACGATGTCACGAAGATCACCACCGCAAGTATGTACCTTGCCGAGGATGCCATTTTGTGGTGGAAACGTCGACAAGGCGAGGTGAAGCAGGGACTGTGCCAAATCAGGACCTGGGATGAGTTCAAGGTAGATTTCAAGAAGCAATTCTACCCCGAAAATGCCGAGGAGGTTGCGTTGAAGAAGTTGAGGGCATTGCGACACACGAGGACCGTAAAAGAATATGTGAAGCAATTTTCATCAACCGTGTTAGAGGTGTCGAGTATGCCGGAGAACTTGTTGCTCATCTACTTCATGGACGGGTTGCAACGTTGGGCGGAACAAGAGTTGAAACGCCGCAACGTGAAGACCCTAAACGAGGCGATTGCGGCTGCAGAATCCTTGTACGAGCTAACAAGAGATCCAAGGAGGAGCAAAGAGGCGGATAGCAATAAAGAGATTGGTGGGGAAGACCGCCAATCAAGCACCATCAGAGGTGATGGTACGAGGGCTAAGGAAGTAGTACGAGACCAAAGTCGTACGCAGGGGCGCGATAAATGTAAGACCTACAACTGCTTCTTGTGCGGAGGGCCGCACATGGTCAGGGAGTGTCCACAGCGGGCAAAGATTAGCGCAATGGTGATGCGCTATGAAGACGAGGAGTCGTCAGAGGCCCATGAACTACAGAGGCTTGGGGCAATGAGACTTCTCAATGCGGGGTTCGTGGAAAAGCCGACGGGACTGGCTACCGCGATAAAAATTGATGTTGAGCCGACATTAAAGGCTACCAAAAGCATCGAGCCGACGTTAAAGGCTACCAGGGTCGTTAGCAAGGAGCTTGCGGAGCTGGATGCTACGACAAATTGTGAATTCGAGCCGACTAAAAAGGCTACCGAGGTCGCGTGTAAAGTGCTAGCGACACATAAAGAGGCGGGACGCAAGTACAAGGGGAACTTGTTGACCGTTAATGGGAAGGTGAATGGTGTTCATACTCGAATACTAGTCGACTCAGGTGCGACGCACAATTACGTTGCCTTGAGAGTGGCTAGGAACATGGACATCCGTTACACCAAAACGGAGGCCGGTGAGTTGAAGGCAGTGAACTCTTCAGCTACGCCGATACACGGGGTGGCCCATGGAGTCCCTCTCCGCTTAGGAAAGTGGAAGGGCAAGGCCAAGTTCATGGTGGTTGACATCGATGATGAGGACGTGGTCCTTGGCATGGAGTTCATCGATACAGTTCGGCCATTTGTACTTGGAGATGGCGTGATCACATTTGTGTCAAAAGGGAACGAGTTCGAGGTGGAACTCATACAACAAAAGGGAGTTGAGTCAAGGATCGCTTCCTTAAGGGTGACAAGGATGCCGAGGCATAAGCGTCAACGAAGGGGCGGTGGTAGGTCCAGGCCACCGACGAAACCGATGCATGAAACGAGATTTCCGAAGGCATGTGAGATCCGAACGTGCAACAAGTCGGGACATCATGCACGAGAAACAAGGGCACGTGGGCGTGCCAACATTGTGGAATCTCCACACGGAGTTTCGAAGGGACAACAACACAAATATGCAGTGAGAACATATTACAATGGTATGAACGGGCCTCGGATGCGGATCAGAGGGGTAGACCGTGACGAGGGCGTTCACGGTTTAGGTGGGGCAGAATGTCACGAGTTGCACCATCTGGACACATGTGACGCACCCTTTCCCCTTATTGGGTTTGAAACACTCTAAAATATTGTATATTAGTCTAGTAATTTCTAGAAGAGTGTAGAGGAGTCGAGAATGTTCTAGTTGGGTCTAGAACATTCCAAAGAGTCATAGAAGAGTCCGGAAGTGTGTAGAACATTCCGGAATATTCTAGAAGAGTCTAGAAGGGTCTAGAATATTCTAAAAGAGTCTAGAAGGGTCTAGAATGTTCTAGAAGGTTCTAGAACATTCTGTATATGGTAGATATTTCTAGTAGTGTCTGGAACATTCCGGATGTTTCTGGGGTTGTGATGTCCAGAACATTCCAGAAGGTTCTGATTCTAGATAATTCCATAGGAGTAGTATAAATAGGGGTGAGGGGCATCATTTGCCAACCATCCTACAAAACACACACACAAAGCATTATATCCAACTCTTGTAATTCTTCTAAGCATTCAAGTGATATAAGTAACGTTCCACACTTAGTCTCTACAACACTTATAATATTCCGCTGCGAAAAAGGGTTGCCTGGCTTAGCTTGCGACGGACTGCGAGTTAAGTGGCACACGAGCTTGGTTTTCTAGTGTCAAAGTAACCAAGGCGTGACAAGTGGTATCAGAGCAGGTTCGCCTGGAAAGACCATACATTGCATAAATGTCGAGTATTGGAGCAACTAGTGGGACTGTTAATGTTCAGAAGGCAAAGGAGTCTACTGCTTCTCGGCTTGCGCGCTTGGAGGAAGATGTGGTGCAGCACCAAGGGGCGTTTGAGGGAATCAATGAGACGGTAGAGGATGTCTCAAACCGGGTCAAGGTGTTGGAAAATGGGGTGGACGACCTTGTGAAGAGAGAGACGCAAGGTGCGTTCAACGTTCTTGCAAGCTCACTCGAAGAGAGGCTTGACAAGAGGATGGACGAGAGGCTGATGGCCCTAGTCCAACCCCTCTTAAAGCGAATCGACGAGCTTGAAAAACAAATTGTGGTATGTAGAGCTGCAATGGCGGGGAGTGCCACCCTGAGGGAGGCATCAACTAGGATCAAGGTGCCTCAGCCGCCGAAATTCAACGGGAGTAGGGACGCAAAAGAGATAGATAATTTCCTATGGTGCGTTGAGCGCTACTTTGAAGCCCTCCAAGTTCGAGACGATGTCACGAAGATCACCACCGCAAGTATGTACCTTGCCGAGGATGCCATTTTGTGGTGGAGACGTCGACAAGGCGAGGTGAAGCAGGGACTGTGCCAAATCAGGACCTGGGATGAGTTCAAGGTAGATTTCAAGAAGCAATTCTACCTCGAAAATGCTGAGGAGGTTGCTTTGAAGAAGTTGAGGGCATTGCGACACACGGGGACCGTAAATGTAACACCCGGAAATGTACTCTATTTTTCTAGTAAAAATATTTTACGGACACTTTTCAGCGAATTTTAGTTTTAATCGTAAATTTAATTTTCAGAGTCGAATTTAGAATTTCCGAGTTCGTATTTGGAATTTCCGCGAGATTCCATGAGAATCCCGTCTTAAGGCGAGTTTGACTTTTGTTGACTTTTTCCTTATACATATCACACTACCACTTAACCTATTTTTCATTCACACAAACACAAAAACTTACTTCTTCCTTAAGCAAACCAAAACCCTTGCCTCCATAATCTTTCCATTCTTTGAATCTTCATAGCTCACTCGTTTCTTGTCGAAATTCGCGTAAGTTCGTCTCATTCTTCCCCTCTTACCTTCCTCTATCCGTATTGGTAATAAAATTACAGTCTTTCTCGCTTTTTAAATTATCCGTCTTTCTCAAGGTGAATGATATTCATCTTTTATTATCTAATTGTATGTAGGTGGAGACTAGGAAGGTTTAGAATCGATTAAAGACGCGTAAAGGTAACGGTGAAGGATTACTCGATATCATTTACGTGTTTTACATGCTTTATATGCTAGAATTCGTATTTAGAATACGATTAGTAAGCTTAGGATTCATGTTATTGATGATGATTGTTGTTATTTGATGATTGTTGATGATGAATATTGATTGTTGATAATTATTAGAAGTGAATTAGGAGAATTGAAAATGATTGAACTTGTGTATGTTGTTCTCGGCTAAGATGGTGCTCCTGGCCGAAGTACCGGCTGCCGGTCTAGTGGCCGGCTGGGAATTCACTGCACCGACCCTTTTTCGTAGAATGATCATATCTCCTTCGTTACTTGCTTCTTTTGGGCTTGTGACCTATCGTTGGAACCGTAAGAGGATAAGCTATCACCTCGACTTGGAATTTCTGCATTGTCATTTCTAGAACTCTAGTTATGACCGTTTGAAGTGGACCCTTGTTTTGATAGTTTCCAAACTTGTGATTTTTGTGTTTGTTGGTGTTGTGCTCCGAGCCGGGGTACCGGCTGCCGGTCCATCGACCGGCCTGGAACACACTACCCTGTTTTGGTGATTTTTGGGTTTTGTCTTGTTGCGCGAGCCGGGGTACCGGCCGCCGGTCCACTGACCGGCCGGCACTACGGCTGTATGTTTTTCCTATGTTTTCTAAAACTCGTAATTTATAATAGTTCGCATGATTCGTTTATCGTATAATTTTACGTAGTGACTTATAATATTCATGTTTTGGATATATGATATTTCATTTGCTTGTATCACATGTTTTGTGACGGTTTTTGCTATGTCCCACTTTGAGTCGGTTTTTACAAATGATACGGTTTGAGCACTGTTTTGTATTGTGCTTTGTACTCTCATTCCCTTGGCTACCTTCCCGTTCGTAAGGCTGGAATGTCGGAACGGAGAGGTATCCTACTGCTTAAATGCATGTGTTAGTGGGCATACGACGACGTTGTTGGGAGTTGAACGAATTGCGTTGATCGACCCGGCCGTCAAATGTTGTGTACTTGCGAGGTGGTGTTATTTGCATGTAGCGTACCGCTTGTTATGAGGCTTGAGCTCTTTTCCGCCTCTTTCGTGAATTGATCTACCGAATTTGGGGTACTAGGCGTCTAGTGTAAGACCGAGTCTTGGATGCGAAACGTTTATCGCATGTCGAACCGGAAAATGTGATTTCGGGATTCTGGCCAGATTTAGACTAGGACCGGGTATTTATATCGTCGTTCTACCAGGCGGAAATTAGTCTACATATACGAAATGTAGCATCGTGTATGAGTTCCGGGAAATGCTTTATCCCGTGGATGCCTTTTAATCATACTTGCCATGTACACGGTGCTAGTGCGTTTCATTTACCGTGAGAGATGTCGTCTTGTGTCGTCGTTCTTTGAATGCGTGATTTCATGATATTATTCATGGTCATTGCATGATTTGGACACCGTCAATGTATTGGTTCGTGAATGGATGATAATATGTTGGATTTATTGTGATCATCGCATGACTTGACTTGGTTTGTTTGTCGAGTCTCAATCTTATCAAACTTATACCGCTAACGGTGAGATGCATGCCCTAGTGAGCGTATTCGGTTGCCTAAGAGTGTCTTCCCCGAGTCTTTGAATAACATGATGGATTCGGATTTGTACCTCTTATGCTCTTATCATTATATATTAAATTGCCTATCTATCCTTATCGTATCTCACATGTATATCTATATATGCATGCTCTACTTTTGTATTTCCTTCTATGTACGTTTAATGTGATATGGCTGGGAGAACCCGGAGTTACTCCCCACTGACTGTGGCGTTCATGTTTTTCATGGATGAACAGGTTGCTTGATTGGATTGGCTTTTTGCTTGTGGTATTTTGGGTTCGGGTGTGAGCTAGCGGGCGTTGTCCCTGGACGAAACATCTCTAGACGTTTATTAGCTAGTTTGCTAATCGCTTTGACATGGATAACATTTTGAGAGACTTCGTCACCTCTAGACGTTTATTAGCTAGTTTGCTAATCGCTTTGACATGGATAACATTTTGAGAGACTTCGTCTCTTATAGTATTTTGTATTTGGTTTGTAAATTTTGACACTGCTCGTATTTTCTATCTTGCATGTATAAAAGTTTTTAAAAGTTTTATATTTCCGCTATATAATTCACATGCTTGTATGTTTTATATTTCCGCATTCGCGAGGGTTGTCACATAATTTGTCTCTTTTAGTTACTTGGATTAGACATTGTACACTCAAATCTCAACCAGAAGTCCATTCCTAGATGCTTTATTTGTTCAGTATGATTTTAGAAAATTAATTCTCAATTAAGCCGTCCTTAATTAGTTTACCTTTGCCTTCTAAAAACATTATGACTGATGATTGATGATTGATTTTTAATACATGCTATAAAAATATGTAGGTTACTAACCAAAAGTAATTTATGTCCCAAAAGAGTAAAACCATTCAAATTAAATATGAGGCTAAACAAAAAGATGGAGTAATAGAAGTTAATGTTTAAAAGTCCGGGCAATAAGTTTTAGGGGGCATTTGGTTCAAAACGCCATAATGGATTGAAATGGAATGAGATATCATGGTGGATTGGATTTAAAATCTCTTACGTACTAATTATTGTTTGGTTCACTCTTGAATTGAATGGAGGGGGGGATGAATTTAGAAACTTGAGGGGGAAGGGATTCCAGGGGGTTGGGGTGGAAGGGGAATCCATTGGGATTCTAACTCCATTCCAAAACACCACAACCAAACACCATAAGGTTATATGTTAATTGCAGGATTTAACACACATAGTAGAAAAAATAAAGCCACTAAGAATTCCAAAGATACAAAAACGACACAATTAGAAGAATGGCAAACTTATTATAAAAAAAATGTTTATTCAAAATGAGTGTACAATCTTTATTTTCATCATTACATTTAGAGTTAAATTACAAATAACTCCCTTTTATAAGTAACTTTTTTCAATAAACTCCCTTTTATAATTTTTTTATCCAAATAACTCCCTTTTAAAACATGTTTTTATACAAATCAATACCTCTTTTCCTAAATGAGAATTACATTTTGAATTTTTCGGCCAAAAACTCAAATTTTTCATTAAGTTTTCACTTGCATAAGAGACTGAACTCTTATCTACTTCGTTAATCACAAAATACTCCATTAAAATAAGAAACCTAGCTTATAAGGTTGAGACTTGAGTGTCTATGATTCGAGTGAATTAACAATAAACTTAGCTTATTAGTTTTTAAGAGAAGTTTGGAACATATTTGGGGTTATGAAACAAAAGTATCGGTCTAGGGATTATCTTTTAAGGAAGGATAAATCGGTTTTTATAAAAATAAGTCTAATTTCGGACAGAAAGGCATTGATCTGTATAAACACATGTTTTAAAAGTGAGTTATTTGGACAAAAATTTATAAAATGGAGTTATTTGAAAAAGGTTGATTATATAAGGGTGTTATTTGTAATTTACTCTTACATTTAAGTATTTAACTAGGGAACAAAAAACGAAAAACAGTTTCATAAAACTTCAATTTGGACTTTCTCCATTTATTTCTCTCCATTCCCTCTCTAATACACCCATATTATATTATATATATATCTCTTTTCATTCATTTACCTTTTCTTATTCAAGTGTATTTACAATCATCTGATCTATCCCGAATTAAATCTGAACCACTAAAGGAACTTGCCTCTCCATTTTGTTTTAGTAACTGGAGAGGATCTTGACTCGAACAATTACAATACAATACTTGGCATTAATATTAGATGGGTGTTCAAAACATAACATGAGTTACTACAAAAAAAACATTCATGCCAACAATAAATAAGGCTAACCAATTTTAATGTACAGTAATTATTACAACAAAAAAGTGAACCATACAAAAATAGAATAAAACCACACCAACTGCAAATAAAAATGGCATCTATACTCACAACAATAGCAGGTCTTGAATGGCGATACCTATCTTGCACAACATGCACCTCCGAAAATGACGATGATGGTATCTTCTGTCAGTGTAAACATGCCATTGACTATCCTACGCAAAAATACAAGATACTTTCTTTAGAGAGGCTAACATGTTTTCTGAAAGTTATAAAACGTCAGCTTTGTAATCGTTCACTTAACAAGTACAGAATAACGACGACTCTGACTGATGGAACAACAACTGCTACACTGGTGCTTTTCGGAAAGAAAGCAGGAACGGTGATGAGCAAGCCGGTGGAAAAACCTCAACACTTATATGTGAAGGTATGATACAGTTACAATTTAAGTTAATATAGACAACGAAAAAAGGTATATAGTGACAACAACCAGTTACAGAAGGATGGAAAAGCAAAAGTATATGACATTTTACACGAATTTAGTGGCAAAGAATATGCATTCAAGGTGATAATGGAAACCAACAAATATGGAGATGGACGACAATTTAAGGGTCAGAATATATTCGAATGTCAAGGCAGAGTGAAAAAGGCAAATGGAGATAAGTATCCAACCCCCCAACACGCATCGACAATAATATTAAGACTGCAAATATGCATATAAGTAAATGTCAAGGATCACCTCTGTGGAGTCAACAGAAAAAATAAATAACCCAGAACTGTAAGTCAAAAGCAGACGTCTCAGTTAAAAAAAGCTAACATTATATTATAGACGTATTGCTAAGTATGCTAACACATGTAAAAACAAGATATGACACAGGAAATAAAGACTGCAACACAAAGAAACGAGAAATGGATGGGAAGCAGACCAAGTCAGCACCGAAGATCAAAGTAGCAAAAAAAAAGGGGGAAGAAATCCAATTTCCATGAAGGAGTAACATTGAGATAAAAAAATCTATAGCCAAGAAAATTTATTTATTACTATCAATTTCTGAATTACAGTGAAATAATCATACAAATAACTTTCATAATTCAAAATTTAAACCTAATAAAAGGCAACAACGTTGCAAACCCGACGTCCCCCGTGAATTTCGCGGGCATTAATACTAGTTAGTAGTAACATAAAAATGTTGAGTTATTTTTGTTAAATATGCCTAATAGATATACCGTCTAACTTTCATTTCACTTAATTATAAAATAATATTTATTTATTTGAAAAAAAACAAATACATGAATTTTGACGTGGGTTTTCACTAGTTAGATTTTATGCTAATCCTAATCCTAATGAGACGATTTTGGTAGATTTGGGAATAAACCTGACAAAACTGACCCGGCCTGAATGAGCTGACCCAAGACCCGAAATTGTGATCCAAACTTAACCCAAAAGACCCGACCCAAATTAACTTATTTTAAGCAAAAAAAAATAATCCGAAATGACTCGTCCCAAACCCGGCCTTAATGACACATTTGTGAGGTCTGACTTAGCACTGCAGTAGGAGGACGCAGAATGAATGGGCTTGCATTTAAGGAGTCGAGTGAGTAAATGAGTAATGAATAAGAAGCGAAGCCCAGTAAACACATAAAACACAAACCCTAAACCCCAAACTCAGCACATCCAATATAAACCCCACACTCCGCCGTTTCACCAAAAAACCCTTGTTCTTTCATTTCAAGAGAGAGAGAGAGAGATCAGAAGGGAGCAGCAGCGATGACAACCAGGCTAAGAAAGAACCGGAAGAAGAGAGGTCACGTGTCAGCAGGACACGGTCGTATCGGAAAGCATCGTAAGCATCCAGGAGGACGTGGTAACGCAGGAGGAATGCATCACCATCGCATCCTATTCGACAAATACCATCCTGGTTATTTTGGTAAAGTTGGTATGCGTTACTTCCATCGTCTTCGTAACAAATTCCATTGTCCCACAGTCAACCTAGACAAGCTTTGGTCAATGGTTCCTGCTGATGTCAGAGACAAGGCTGTTAAGGAAGGGAAGGCCCCACTGCTTGATGTCACTCAGTTTGGTTACTTTAAGGTTCTTGGTAAAGGTGTTTTGCCTCAAGATCAAGCTGTTGTTGTTAAGTCTAAGTTGATTAGTAAGATTGCTGAGAAGAAAATTAAGCAAGCTGGTGGTGCTGTTCTTCTTACTGCTTAACTTTTTTTCCTTTTTTCGTTTTTACTAGAACAACAAATGCTACTCTTTTCTTTTATGTTGCTTTTATGGATATTTTGAGCTTATCATTATCATCATCTTTATGCTCTTGTTTTAGTTCTTGTGCTTATTGTTCTTGTTTTGTTTATGCTAGATAAAATGATTTGTTAGAGTAATGTGATGTGATTATGGATGATGTTTGCTCTTTGTAGATTACATTTCACAGATTTAATTTTTAGAAAATGCATAAGGTGTTAGTAAAACCTTCATTTAGGGAATTAACATAGAGCCTTCCATTGATTGGTAGTTTGGTAGTTTTTTAAGCGCGTTATGATTGATTGGCATGGTGTATTGGTGTAATGCAAATTCTTATTTCAGACTGTCGTCTGAAAAATAAGATGGGTTATGTTGCCATTTTTTTGGTAAAATGTTACCACGCTTATGCCGGTCACATCTAGCTGTAAAATGGTTACAAATTCCGTCTAATTACTTCAAAAATGGTTCTTCCGAAACAAGACTATTTGTTGGGGTAAATGTTCTGTTTCTAAATCCATGCATTGTTATCTTCTCTCATTATGTTGTTCATATCATTTCCTTGTGCTTGGATATTGATCACTACTACTAATAATAATTTCTAAAACTGTAGTAAGTGGTTATGCCACTGTATGATCGGTCCTTGTCAATGTCAAGTTCATAAATGCATGGTGTATTGGTGTAATGCAAATTCTTATTTCAGACTGTCGTCTGAAAAATAAGATGGGTTATGTTGCCATTTTTTTGGTAAAATGTTACCACGCTTATGCCGGTCACATCTAGCTGTAAAATGTTTACAAATTCCGTCTAATTACTTCAAAAATGGTTCTTCCGAAACAAGACTATTTGTTGGGGTAAATGTTCTGTTTCTAAATCCATGCATTGTTATCTTCTCTCATTATGTTGTTCACATCATTTCCTTGTGCTTGGATATTGATCACTACTACTAATAATAATTTCTAAAACTGTAGTAAGTGGTTATGCCACTGTATGATCGGTCCTTGTCAATGTCAAGTTCATAAATGCACCGACATGGTGTTTGTGGCACTTGTTTGTTTGTAACCCTGTTCCATTTCCGACCAATTACATTTTTCTTTTTCCAATTACTCTGTCATTCTAACTTTTCTATTGGCACCTATTTTTGCTTGTCTTGACCTAATGACAAAATGTCTATCGTTTCCTTTCCTCAATGTTATTTTGTGTGTTATGAGCGCCATGGCCGATACATTCCTTCAATTCTTGGATCTCATGTGTTTTATAAATTCTTTGTGCTGGTGCGCTTGACTCTCTTATCTGTGTTTTACCGGAGCCAGATGTAATGCTGTTATTGTGTTTGTGTTTTTGTGTTATGACTGTGTATGGTCGTCGTCTGGCTCAAAGTTACTTCACTCAGCATATAACTAGTGGCTAGGAACATCCATATGCGAGCCTTCTATCGAATCGAACCCTCTTCTGTTCAAATTGAAATCCGAGCTTACCATAAACATAAATTAAGGGTCTGATCTATTTTATAGGGACCTTCCCTTAACGAGGTGAGCTTCATGGCGAGCGAAATTAGCTCTTTTATTGGACTCATGCAAGCTTTCCTCGATTAGACGATTAGTGTGTAGGATCTTGAACTTCAGGGTAGTTGTGTCTGCAACCTTTACGAGTCCTGCTGATTTGAAGAGTGTTGCTGCTTCTAGCTACTGCTTTCTTGAACCTATCATATGGTTGGGACTTGTGAGGGTTAGGTTTAATATGGGTCGTGCCTCCTGACAGTGTTTACAACGCGTACAGTGATACAAGAAATTATTTTGTTATTAGGTACTGCTTATTCACATCATAAGTTTTTTTTGATACTTCTGATCGTATATCAAAGAGTTTCACGAGTCAACAAGAAAATGGGTACAATGAATTTCAGGAAAATATTTCGATCAAATAACTGAGTACAGCCTTGTATTTGAGACAACTGAACTTTATTGAACTTAAACGGAATGATTTTAAGCCCAAATGAAGAGGTCCACGAGAACTTGGTCGGGTTGATGTGGTTAACATCTAGCTTAGTTTTCTTAATTTCAGTTTATGAAGGCTCCATCATTTAAGACCATGTCGTCAATAACTTGGGTAGAGTTGAGATTTTTCAAAATGCTACATATTATATCTGTTTATTCATATTATTATTACTATCTACAAAATTACAACTCTTTCTAAGTTGCTACAAGGTAACTTTAATGGATATTTTTCCATCTTTTAATTTAATCCTAAATAAACTATCCGTTATACCCCTTATTAATATCACCCCTTTTTAATCAATCGCTTCTTTTGCATCATCTTTCTCTGCACACCACCACCATCAACTGCCACCACCTTTAGAACCACCATAAACCTACCACGGTTGTCATTCACACTTTTCGCCCACATTACTATAATATTGCCTTAGAATGTCGCCACACCTCTAGAAATCTTATTTCTTAGATCTAGGACTTCCGCTAGTTAGGGCCTTGAGTGCGGTGGCGGTGGCTTAGACGGGATAGTTGTGGGCTAAACGTGAGACTTGGGTGGCGCTATGGTGGTGGATACAGTGTAGCGAGCGACCGAATTGTGAGGATGGAGAGGTTATTCGATTGTGCACATTGATAGATTAGTGTAATGAAAAAGTGCGGTTAGGGGGGAGATGGTGTTGAGAGTGGTGACCATTGTAGATGGTGGGGCTGGCTGACGTGGTGGTTGTGGTGATGTGGAGGCTGATTATTGGTGGTTGTATAAGAGGTGAAGAAGTTGTTGTGGAATTAGTGTTTAAAGAGGGCGAAATGGGTATCCGACATTAATTCATGAGTTTTTGATATTTAAACCTCAATTAATATCTAATTTAGCTTATTATGTAGCAACTTAGAAAGCGATTTAGCTTTATAGGCAGTAATGTGAATAAACATATATAATATGTTGTAATTTGCAATTTTTCCTAAATACAATGATAACACTAGTTGAAAGCCCTTGCGATGCACGAGGCTCGCATTAAGATCATCTTAAACAATATATACATGTTGCATGTCCTAAGAATTCGTTTAACGACAATTGTAAATGTTGGTTTACGTTGTCATGGTTTTGTAATAAAAGTAAGTTAGTTCATAAAAGAAAAATCTTATATTGAAAATTGGAGCAACCAAAACTTTGGCGGTGATTTAGTTGAATATTGATGATTCATCAGTTCCTTTAACATAAAAGATGATCCATTTAGTATAAATTGTAACAATTGCATGTAGTCGTATTATGTACTTACCTATTTATATTGCTGTCAAATCACCCCACTTGTTGTCTAGATTATACCAAAAGTTTTGTCTTTATTACCATCATGTAGTAGTATTTGACCCGTAGCTTAAGACATATAATGACGTCTTAAGCAAGACTTATTGATGATATAAGGTCGTACATAGGTTAACGTGTCAATCCAACTTGATTTCAAGCCATTTAGATTAAAGTAACCGCCTTAAAATAAAGACGGGCAATATCCGCCTTAAACTTAACACGGCTCAAATACTACCATATGGATGTAATAAAGACAAAACTTCTGGCATTTTCTAAGCAACTTGCCATATTATTTGGTGTGTTTTTGACCTGTCTCAAACTTAAGACGGATAATACCCATCATAAATGAGAATTTTTGTTTAGATTAAATGGCTTATTCGTGTCAGGTTCTTGTCATAAGATCCCAACCCTAACCTAACCCATTTAACATTCGTGTCATGTTCATGTCAACCCAATTATTTAACCGAGCCAAAATTTCTCAACCAAACCCGCTAACTTTGTATCGTGTTATCGGGCCAGGTAACTATTTGCTAGCTCTATGTCGTATACTCATCTTTTACGAAGTTTGTAAGAAATTGATCCAGTAAAACTCTTTCTCTCTTTGTCAACTCATTAGTTATCAATTGTAGCACCCCGCCTTACCCATGAGCCTTTCGGCAAAACCTTCCCGAGTATGGTGGAGTGTCACGGCCTCGGTTTCCCGAGGTAGTGTATGTTTCATAAACTCAATATTAGACATTTCTAATATTACAAAATAAATAGTTTACTCTTAAACTATTGGGAACTTATGCATGCATAACTAAAATAAAGATAAGAGGAAACATTTCCTTACATTGATCTTATATGATATGGGCACAAGATTTAATTTGGACACCTTCCAAACCTTGTTCTTGAGCTTATATGTTGAGGCTGAACTCCTAGTTTCTATAGTAGAAACACTCCTTTTGATTGCACCCAATAATCCCTTAATACCAATAATATTTTTACTAGAAATATTATTAGTGACCTTAAAATGAAAATCTAATCCTAATAATATTACTACAATAGTAATGTATATGAAGACTTTAGATTTTAAACAAAGTATTTCGTAAAACTCTTTTATGAGAGATATTGTAGTGAGATAAAGAGATTTTCATTAGAATGATTTAATTGGAAAAATGAGATCTTATTCTTATGGGGTTTGGGGTGGGTGAGGCCAGCACACACATGCCTTGGGGAGCCCCAAGCATGCTCAACTTTTGTTCTTATCAAAATGCTAGGCCAAGGTCTAGGTATCTAGGCATTATGATTATGTTTTAACAATTAAAATAATAATCATAACACAAATTCTTGTTTACAACCGTCGCATATGCGACGAGTTAAGTGTAACCACCTTTTGATAAATAGTGACCATTTATTAATAAACGGTAACCATCTTTTATGACTTGAAAATGACATTTATTATCAAGGTAGTCACTATTTAAGAAAAAGTGGTCATATTTTGCAAAAAAAAAGTGGGGAATGAGCCCATCGCATAAGAGAGTTACTATAATCATAATTACCTAAAACATACCCATAAAAACGGTACACCCACTAAAATGGACTCCATTTTATCTTTGTAATTTTGTCACTTGTAATGTGATATGTCATGTATCATATCACATGTCATTTGAATAGATAAAAGTATATTTAACAATTTGAATATCATTTCACATTATGTAACAAAATAAATAGTAATTCATAACTACATGCATATAAAATGGGTCACATTAAGTCCAGTTAATATAATCTACAACTCTTTGTAATTATAGTCAACTAATTATTCTAATCTCAAATTGTTTCATAAACAATAATCAATTTTAGTAATTAACATTTTAATTACAAAATTGCGTCTTATTTAATCTCATTACAATAAGACTTAAAATTTCACTCACAAATAAAATTTGTTCAATTTAAGGATTTACTTAATATGTATCGATATACAATTAATTAACTTTACAATTAAGGGAATGGTCCTATAGGTGTGACCTTAAGGGATCAACTGATCACCACCGTCATACGACAGTAACGTCAAACTCTAGCAAGCCAATCGTACCGATTAATGTTGACCAGTTGACTATAATATCTTTCATCCCTTTGTATTCTTGTTATTGAGATTTAATTATGTAATCGCACTATTGTTGAGGACATATACTCCAACAGGTAGTATGCATAAATTCGAGTCTCAAAACAAGTTCATGCATATATTATAAAAAAAAAAGAGTCAAAGTAACAAGATCAACATAAGACAAAGTAACGAGTACAACTCAAAAATATCCAACTACAACGGAGGCGAGTTCAAACTACAAATCCGACTCAACTAGTCAAAACTACTAATGTGATCCACCGCCAAACCCGAGTATAGTCCATCATGTTAACAATCATACCTGCTCAAGAACTACTCACCATTCGCCGAAAATATCGAATAGATCACAGTAGTTAGCAATAAACATACAACGGTCAATTTAAATGTACATAACTAATTTCATATGCAATCATAATATCATCATCACACATATATGTTGTCATCAAGTAGCGTACCCGGTATCATCAAGTAGCGCACCGAACCATCAATCGCGGTGCCATAAAGCAGCATACCGTCGTGTCCAAGGCACGCCGTAGACACAATGGGCCTACCATAACAGCTCACCCCCAGACCTAGGTTATAACCACCTGCACTGTCTTCTCCATGGCGAGAACCATGAGGAGCGGCCCACAGAATCTATTGAGTCGGTTTCCCTCAACCACTTCATATAAAAACCACCTTCAAACACCATAATATCACAAGTATCACACCCAAACTCCAATCAACATGTCACAATCATATCACAATACACATCAATAATTTACATACACATAAACTAAGTCGGATTAACCTACCTTAGCAAAGCAAATTCATAAATGAATGCCCAACAAGAGAAGCTAGAAGTCCTCCTATACAAAGTATGTACCTACAATATCACAATAATGCAAATTACAACTAATTTTCCCAAATCTTACACTAACTAATCAATAAACTATATCCTAGGTCAAATTATCCCAAATTCTAAACTAATAATGAATAAACTATAATCTATATCTCCCCACTTTTATATGATAATCATTCACAACCATCATCTATAACAAATTCTTCTCTAGTAACAATAATCTAATTAAAGATTATCAATGTAATCTCCTCTAAACAATATAGCTTAACTTAATAAAATTAATATCAACTCTAAAATCAACTAGTTAACATAATCATAGTAATTACTTAAAACCTAACTTAAAAGATAAGTAGTGAAAATCACAAGATTAGAGATGAAGATGACATATTAGGAGGTTGTTTGGCCTAACTTTATAAGTGCTTTTGTAAATGAAAAATTAAAAGTTAGGCCAAACACCATGTTTTAGAAAGATCAAAAGTGCTTTTAAAAAGTAAAAAAAGCAATAACTACCCACTTGAAGTAGAAGTAGCAAATAGGTGCTTCTACTTCTACTTTTGCTTTTATTTTCACTTGATTCCTTTACATATGTAAAACTCAAAATTATGAAAAACAGTTTATCTAAAACCTTGGCCAAACAATCACAATTTTTTGGAGAAGTAGCTTATAAAGAAGCACTTTTGAAAACCAAAAACTATTTTAAGTAAGCAAGGCCAAACACCCTCTAGATTGGAAAAGATGAACGAAGAATCTAAAAGATTGATTTTCTCAACATATCCAAAGAAAGATTAAAAAATGATTAAAGAGTAATTAGGGAGTAATTAGAGAATTTTAGAGAGTTTTAGAGACGTTTTATGTTACTAATAAGAAGAATGCAATATTAAAGAAGAATAAGAATCTTATTATATACTAATAGTAATCCACGTCGCGGAAAAACAGAGTTTGCTGAATTCAGCTTTTCTCGGTCGAGTAACTAACTTACTCGACCGAGTAACTAACTTACTCGACCGAGTAACTAACTTACTCGATCGATTAACAACATATAGGGTGAAACCAAAACACCCAACTCCAGTCCACTCGACCGTGTAACATCACACTCGATCGAGTGACACAGACTCGACTGAGTTTCCTCGAACTCGACCGATCGAGTAACCACCTCACTCAGCTGGGCACTCGCAAAACTTGACCAAGTTATCCTATTCGGCCGAGTGGCATGACATAGTAGCAGTCCTAAAAGCTTCTCAAATTACATCAATTGCATTCGGCACAAAAACTAAGGAGATGTGAAATAAAATAATATTATTATAATAATAATACTTTACTAATCTAACACTTGCACATCGATACAATATGCTATAAATAAAAATGATAAATATTAAGTGATATACCTAAAAATGGAAAATGAAACTATTGGTTGAGACAGAGAGAGTATTAATTTTGTTGCAATACTACTTATATTTTGTTTCATAATATCCTTCAGGTATTTGTTTTGACCGGAGTAGTTTTTTTTGACAAAAAATAAGGTAGTTTATTTTTTGCAAGTGCTGATTAACCTAAACTAATTTTAAACCCGTGCTAAAATGCACGGGTATGCTTTTTTTTTTTATATATAAAAAAAATAGAAATATATTTATACAAAATAATCTTTCAAATAGATATAGGTATGGTTGTTTCGTACTTGATTCGTCTCAAGTATTTATTTACCTAAGAATAATATTAGCATGAAATGATCGATCAAAACTTGAAAACATAAGGTAAAAATGTATGCCCAAAGTTTTGAACCGCACCCAAATTGAGTTGTATTCGTTAATGACTCAATCCGACCTAAACCTAGCTCGAACTGCTTATTAACCTTGCCTAACCCAAATTGGAGATGATTCGACCTCTTATAACTCAACCCATAATTGACCCCACTGCCCTACTTACCATTTCTAATTGTTGTGTATTTTCGCTTTACGAAATTTTGTCACAATAGATTTTATTTAACTTATTTAGATCTAAATATATGTAGACTTTAAGTTGAACTACACAACATTTTAATATCAAAAGTATTATCCTCTTGATGATTCTAATTATTAAGATTTATCACCAGTTTCCAAATATAAGCTATTTTAGACAAATTGTTTTTGGAAAAGTAAAACTAATATGATTGAAAAAGCATTAAAACCAATAAATTAGGAGTTATACGTACAAATTTGCAGAATTTCTCACATACCTATTAATAAAAGCAACTCTTAATAAACTAACATGGTTCACTAATTTCAAAAAATAAGGTGTTAAACGTCTTAAAATATAGAACTTTTGGAAAAAGTTAATATGACTTATATTTCAGTCTAGTAGGTCTCCTAAGAGACGGTCTTTCACTAAATTTATTAAGATACCAATTACAAATTGATGAGAAAATGGTACAATAAGTCATAAATGGGTACGTATTCTATAAAATGAGATACCGATAAAAATAATTACTCCCTTTCATTCACTCCAATGGTAACATTGAGTTTTCCACACTTGTCGAGACGCGTTTTGCAACGTGTATATCTTTAGTTACACATTATTAAAAATTATAATAATTTGATTTTTTTTGTAGCATTTATTACGATGAATCAAACAAAATTTCACATGACTATATTTTCTCTTACATATTAGGAATAATACCATAAATTCTCCACACCCATAAATAGTGCCAAAAACCCAGTGTTACCATTGGAATGGATGGGATTGAGTACAATATATGATAAAATATGTACGATTATGAAAATTTGTACCAAATAAAAGAGTTATATTTTAAGTCACAATCAATTACTCAATCCCTCACTTGCCTTGCCACTTGCTCTTTGTGAGGGGGATTTGACCTGTCGCAAGCTTGCGACGGGTCGCCCCGTCACAAGCAAGACTTATTGTTTTACATTACTCAATCCCTTGCCCTCCATATTCAGTATAATTTAAAACCGTAAATAAACAACTCTCCCTCTCTGAAGTCCAAATCCAGTGGACCGCCCCTTCATGTTTTACACCATCAAAAATAAAAAATCAAGCACTTCTCCCTCATCATCCTTCTAATTCAGTGTATTTATTTATTACTCTGCACCGTCTGATCATTCGCTAGTCTTTAATTCAGTGTATTTATTTATTACTCTACACCGTCTGATCATTCGCTAGTCGCCGTCGTTCTGATTCACCATCTTATTCTCCATCATTTGTAGTCCCCTAAATGGTGCCTCATATATGTCTCCTCTTCTTTATGGAAAAAATGGCAAGTGTATATTAAATTAATTTTTGGGTTTTTCTACATGGTATCCCTGTGTTTTTTCGAATTCTACATGGTACCCCTCCATTTTTCGAAATCTACATGGTACCCTTAAACTTAATGAGAACATCTCAAAATACCCAAAATGCAATAATCAGCCTCTTTTAAACGTTTATATTATGCACTTTTTGTTGATCTTTTGGCAATAATTTGACATGTCATTAACATAAATATCGTTTAGTCAATCATAAACATATTTTCTTTCTAAAATTTAGGTGTTTTAAGACTTGATTTTTAGTAGTTTGGGTATTTTATGTAATATTTAGTAAGTTTAGGGGTACCATGTAGATTTCGAATAAATGAGGGTACCATGTAGAACTCGAAAAAACACTAGGGTACCATGTAGAAAAACCCTTAATTTAATTTTTTTATCCACTCATTCCTACCATCTATTTTAAATCTAGTCTAACTTATAATTTTAGAAGATTAAGTAATTGACCAAGATTTGATCTTTATGTATTATTATCTATTTTCTTCAAGTTTGGTATAATTTCTTTCCCTATACTCCTTTTATTATCGTTATTATTAGTTCAAATGATTAAAACTCTTTTTTTTTACACAAATATCATATGCTTATATTTTAAGCTCCATGCTTTTATTTTATATACAATAATTTTTGGTAGTAATAATTTTTTTAAAAATGTTTTAAAAGATTCTCTAAATTCAAATAAATTCTCTTTAATTTTCTAAATACGTTTGTGTAAATTTAATATTTATAAATAAAAATTTTAAATTCCGTTGTTTTTAGATTTAATCCTCAAATTCAATTTTTGTTTAATCTCTTCTTGCCTTGAAGTATAGACCTTTTTTTTACATATTTTATTCTTATTTTTAGTATTAAAAATATTATGATAATTTTTTAAATCTTAAAGGTGGTTAAAGTCAAATTTCTTGAAACTAAATTACTGTAAATTATTTAAACTTGGAGATTAGTAAATCTAGTAAATATTTAATGAAAGTAATGTTAAAATAATCTAATGGAAATATTTAATTGAATAATGTTTTAATAATTTAAAACCTGACAATAAGTTAAATGTTGCGTCTGCCATATAATGAAAAATAAATTCTTCCATTTTGAAGTGACCCCACCACTATTGTAATTTGCAAAGTGTTACTCATTGTTAGTTTGATGACGTGGGTTAATGAGGATGCATGAAATGTTTGTGTTTTAATACTAGTAGGATAATCTACCTGAAATGAAATGCTATCGAGGTTAGCATTTGAGATTTAAGTTACCTGATTCTAGTTTATATTAGAGCCGACAAACAATGACACGATACAAAAACACGACATGAAACTAACGGGGTTGAGTTGAGATTTGGTTCATGTAAGTGAGTCAACACAAACACAACACAATATTTAATTGGGTCGAATTTTAGTTGAGCTCTCAAAACACGAACCCGATACAAATAACCCATTTACTAAAATAATCTAACTTTTATTGATCCTCCATCAAATAAATGGATTTATACTTTCCAAATAATTCAAACCGGAAGTATTTTCTCCCTCAATACTCTGATAGACCATTCATATGTTTGGACAAACCCGTTAACTTTACGAGCAATCATCTTGTGAGTTGTGACTACTGTTGTCCCAGTAACACAATGGCGGAAAATACTAACACTGTGGAAGTGGATGAATCAGCGAACAAGCGCAAACCAGTATTCGATGCTGCTCCAGAACCATCAATGGCGAAGAAACCAAAACCCAGCGCCGTCGAAACTCACGAATCAGAAAATAATGGAACAAGTTTCGTCATTGAAGCTGGTGCCGCCGAAGATAAGGGCTCTAGACACACCATGGAGGACCTCTCTCTTCTTCTTCCCAATGCTTTTCCAGATGCCCATTCTTCTAATCTTAGGTTTTTTTTTTAATTCTTTTCTTTCTTCCTTTTCTCATTCTTTTGCTTTCAATTCATAATTGTACTGCAATTTGTGCTAACAGTAGTAGCTCTCACTATGCCCAAATGCTAATCTAATTCCCCAACGTCACCTTAAGGTTTAAAGTTGAGACGGTATTCTAATAACGGGGAAAGTGTATATTCAGAGGGACTATTGTACCTAAGACCCACTTTTGAAGCGCCAAATAAAGACGTTAATAGGAACAACTGAACAAGGGATGGAATGGAGGGAAAGGGTAAAGTTCTTATTTGACCTCTTTCTCTTAAACCATCCCAAAATAGAAGGTAGAACAATAAAAATGATCGGAGGGAGTATTAAACATGGCCAGAGATTATTTATTTTAGCATAGAGATTAAATGTGTAGCCTCCTATCAGCGGAAAATTATGCTCGGTTTCATTTTATTATAATGCATATCCTATATGAATCTCTCATTGTTTTCTTTGGTGATCCGAAGATTTGCAGTTTTTTTACTATTAATAACAAGTCATGAGGTGCAGATTCTCAAACTTTGTTATTTCTACGATTAAGTAGAATTTTGTTATTTCTTTCGGTAGAAGGATTGTGAATTATACACTGAATGCTTGTTTTATTTCGGCAATTTAATACCTTCTTTATAGCTCCAAATTTTTTAAAAAATGATTGGGTGTTTTCAACAGCTTAAATTTATGCTTTGATTGGCCCATAAGATATATAATAATTGACATTTTTTTAGTGGTACTCAAGACTTGCAACCAATACACCATCATCTTAAAGTCATGTGGCAACTCTAACTGCTCTAGTGCTCTAGTATTAAATCACATTCTTAGTCTTAAATGGCGTTAGTTGCACGGAGGTGACTAGCTGGTGTGGCCATTAGGCACAAGGTGTGTACCTCATGCAAACGAGTGATACTGCTTTTGCAAACAAATGTGTATATTGTAAAATACAACTTTGTGCGACAATACCCTTTTTCTGATTTAACAAGGTAGCTAACATGTAAAGAAGTAAATGCTTAGGACAACAGGCAAAGGGAATACCGGAATAGAATAGTTGATGACCTAGAAGAAATAATATGGCAATTACATGTTAGTGTAGCCTTGGAACGTTGCCTATGCAGTTTTTATCACGAGTCATTCGGAAACACTTTCCAATACAAGGGGAATAACTGTGTTAATTTGACCATTCTACCTCGCTATATGCGGGAATCTGTAAAGCACTAGGATAATGTTGTTGTGGAGAAGGGGTGTACAAAGATAAAACATGATTCAATACATCGTTTTTTCTCATTGCAGATGTGCACACTTTGCCATATACGACGGACATGGGGGTCGGATGGCTGCTGAATACGCACAAAAACATTTAAATTTCAATGTTATTTCAGCAGGATTTCCACGTGAGTCGGTGTGTTTACATGACTTTTATGGCAGATGTCTTACTTTTGTACGTGTTTGTACATTTTGTCTTGGTAGATTAAACTATTAGAGTGGGTGATATGTATGATAAAGGTACTCATATCTCCACTAAATATTATTAGAGTGGGTGATATATGGTTCAAGTATACTTCTAAACATTCATTTGCCTAGGGATTTGTATTTTTGATAAATTAACCCCATAATTTAGTCAGGTTCCATCATTCAGTTTGCATCTTTGCATTATAATTTTAGAATATAATATGTTTTTCTAAAATGAAGATGAGTATTATGTTATATTAGTACATTCGTATCACGAATTGTGAAGTCTACACTGAAATGCAAATGAAAATACATGACCACATGAATTACAACATGAACCATGATCGGGAATGGGAAAATTAATGGAGAGTTAGTGTAACTTATTCTGAGAGACAAACTTGGATTATAAATGCTGATGTCTAAGAACATTTGTAATTAATCAGATAATAAGAAGATACTTTGTTTTGAAAGGCTTGAGGTACAAGAACGCCACGGTGGCCCGTTTTGGGAACGACGTGCAAGGTGCAGAGTCATTTGCAAACAAATTTTCAATTTTTTTTTTTTTTTTTTGCAAAACTACCTTTTTCAATTTTAAGAGGAATAACATGTAAGGTAGGGATAATGGTACAAAAGGATAAAATAAAAGATTTAGAAGATGAAAGATATAAAATATATATACCACATGCATAATTGGCATTGCTTGTTGCTTCTTATACACAAGGCACACCTAGGTGCATCTTGGGTAGTTCCTCACTGATAGCATAAAACCTCGCATAGGAAGCATATATAATAAACTAAGATGTTGTGAAGTGTCAATAGTGGCCATAAGCTTAGCATCAGTGGTGTCTTTGCACAAGTAATAATGCAAATGTTAGTAGAGATATTTCCACCATGTAAACTTTCAGTATTCATTACTTGATAATGTAATATATTTACCATCATTTCCAATGGGGCCAAAGATTTATTATTCTTTGGTTTTGGATTATGATGAAAATAAAGCAAAGTGGCTCCCTAAAGTGACTGTGCTTCTTTCTATTTTGAAGTAGCCGTCATTAGTTATAACTGCCTCTTTGTGTTGTTAACACAAGTGTAAGGCTGCGTACCCCCCCCCCCCCCCCCCCCCCCCCCCCCCCCCCCCCCCACCACTCCCACACTACCCCGCAATGCAATTCGCGGAATCCATTGAGGCAATAGCGTACTATTGTTGTTGCTGTTGATAATGTTATACATGTACAATTGTACATTTTGTTAATGGATAACTATGTTTTTTTTTATATTTCTTATCTTCCGCCTGTTCTGTGGCAACTACAGTTGGATATTAAAGCTGCCAAAAAGGCGATTCTTGAAGGTTAAGTTTTAATCAGTTAAGTTTTATTTAAGTAGTTGGCTCCACAGAAAGACACATGATTTTCCTAGTGATAGCTTTTCACATTTCCTGTGCATTGCAGGTTTTCGTCGAACTGATGAAGGTCTTCTTCAAGAAAGTACAACTGGTAGTGTGATGATTTAAAAATATTTTTTTCGCGAGCTACTTATATTCTCAATGGGGATCTTTTTAGAAATTTAGGATTTAGTTTAACAAAGTGCGCTTAAGCCCAAGGCCCAGCAAGGCACTAGCCAAAACGGCGCGGTGTGCCTTAAATGGGCCCTGCAGACAACATACTGACAGCTAGGAATTACTAAGGAGAAATAACACCCTTCTCTTGTTCATCATTGCTAACATTTACTCCTCTACATGTTAACTCTGTATATAATCCACTAAAGAAAAATAATGCACAAAAATATATCTAGAAAATACAAATGTATTGCTTTGGGTCTTGCCCTTTGTCGGCTTGGGCCCTCCTCGCCTCAGCGTGCCTAACGCCTTTCAAAACTAAGATTTAGGATAAAGCCATGTCCTAGCCCCTGATATGCTGTCCACATCTGTGACATCTGTGATATAACCCTTGTTGATTTTTGATGACGGGTTCTGGATTTATGGGATGTTGGCTAAGATAGATTATGGGCGGTAATGCAAGATGATTGATTAATGATTATTGGAAAAATGTGGTGAGACCAAGTTGTTCAGGATGTAGGTGTCTGCTCTTTATATGTGAGGATTCTTTTTAATATGACCTTTTTCTTTTTTACGTTTCTAACTGAGCATTCATCAGTGATAGGGTTATTGGGTGACCAATGATCATTGAGAATCCCCCTCCGCACTATCAGCTAATTTAGGATTCCGTAATCATTAATTGCTCCAATCATTACTGCCCTTCTCTGGAACAGTGTTATGATGTTTCTCTTTGGAATTCAAAAATATGGGTGTATACAGGATCACCACTTAATAATGTTGCTGCTCGATGTTGTGAATATGGAGAAAATCCTTCCATAAAACATTCCCGTGTGTTGTTTTGGTTTGTTAATTCCTTGTCTACTCTTTTACTTTGACTAATAGTAGCTGCACCCTTGATTCTAAATTTTTTTTATGATGTACTCCCCAATTATTCAAATATTCACATTTTAGGTTCGTATTGCTCATTATGACTTTATGAGTGACCTACACCTACCATAAAAAAATCTCAAATATTAAAAAAAACGTTTTTGTATGAATCATTAAACCAATGTGTTTGGGCACATTTATCCAACTTATCTTAATTGAAAGGATTTCTCAAGGTTATTCATATTCAGTTTTATATGAGCTTGGCAATGGCTTTTTTATTTTGCGAATTTATTAACTTTAGAGATTTTTTATAAAATATGAGCTTTTGATTAGTTTGGGAGTACGTGGTTCAGAAATTCCAAGCATAGACCATATGATGTGAAGGGGTAGATCATCTAAAATCCTGGGCTTTATTTTTTAATTTATAGCTTGTGAATTTGTGGTGGCCTGCATTTCTTCCTCTGCCCTATTTGTCATCAATTTAAATATAGCATTTGATTTGATGATTGTGCCAACAAGTTTGGATGAATAAAAAATGTTGTAGGCCAAGTTTGAGCCTGTGAGTACTGACATTTTGTGGTGGCCTGCTTTTCACCGTCCGCTCTATTCGTCATCATATTAATATAGCATTTGACTATTATGCCAACAAGTTTGGCTGAATTGAGTTGTGGTATACCAAATTTTTGCAAGTTTCTTAGTATCATAAGAGTTCAATACAGTGCTGTTGGTTTTTATTGTGACAGTGTATTCTGAAATTAATCTTTTAGGAGGATGGCTGGATGGTGCTACAGCTGTATGCATATGGATACTTGGACAAACGGTGTGGTTGCATTTGTTATTTGATTCGTTAACCTCATTTTCTGCAAGTAATTGTTGCCATTTTCATTAAAAGACTAGTTAACAATTTGGGGAACTTTCTTAAATTTTAAGGAAGTGACTGAGATAATGTATCTTGTATTTTAGTACTAAAATATGGAAAATGTGCAAACCACCTTTCTTTCTTCTTTGAAAGAAAACCAACTTTAGTAGAGTTTCACGCCCTCTGTCCCACTCATATTCAATCAGTCATCAAGGTGGTCAATTATACAAAGTTTACCAATCAGTGGCTGATTTAAGCCACTTTAAGATTGAAATTTGAAATATACAGTTATTTTGGAAAGCCTTAGAAGGTAATTTTATCTAAAGTGAACTATGTGGTTACTTGCACAAGGCTAGCTTAAGCAGTAGCCGTTTTCAGACTAGGCTACTAAGCTAGTTTCTTTTTCAATATATTCCAAACCTCTTGCTCTTAATAGAACTAATGAAGTAATGAGATATTAAGTAGACTTGTTTTCATGTACTTTTTTCATGGACAACTCTATGTTTATATAAGTAATGACATCTTCCATTTATGGTGTCACTGACTTTTCTGGGCATGTTTGTTGATGTTATATTTATTTTACTGTTCTGACCTATTTTGCTTAGGTTTTTGTTGCTAATATTGGTGATGCTAAGGCTGTGGTGGCGCGATCTATTATAACCGAAGGCAGTGAATCAATTACGCTGAAAGCTATTGTGTTAACAAGAGAACACAAAGTTATCTATCCTGTGGAACGTTCTCGAATACAAAAGGTTAGAAGACAAAGTCGGTTTATTTTTGCTGTATGAAATTGTGCAGTTTGCTTTGTTTAGAAATTACTCTGTACTAATTATCTTCTATATGAGAGTTATATGTTACCTTATGTATTTGTACTATATGATCCTTGATTTATGGAATTCTCCGAAAGGAAATACTCTTAGTTAAAGAGTAAAGATTTACATTAGTAAGATGGCTCGACAGGGACATGTGTTCCTTGCCCTGAAGTACTGATCCGATGCATGCAAAGCAAGTTCTTGTTGAGCGGAGAAGCTATATTAATAAAGGAATTGCAGCATATATTTTTCAGTTACAAAACAGTTCTAGGGGAACCGTGCATGATCACAATTCACAAGTCATGAGTTGGAGACTCCTACAACACGTAAGAATGAGTTTTTTCCTCTCCTTTTGTATGTAAGCTCTAATCTTCTTAGTGGTGAAGTCACAGTCGTGGCATCTTCGGAGGGGGTAAATTGGTGCACTATGTCCGAGTTCTTTCATGTACAATGACGACGAGCGGTGTTAAGTTTAATTATGGATAAGACGATTGAAGAACTTTTTGTGTTGCACAACCTCGATGAAGCTATGAAGGAAAGAAGATGTGTTGGATTGGAGGATGCTAAATAAAGCACAATCCGGTCAGCTCTTGCTCCGGAAATAAAGCCTTTTTAATGATATCAATCCAAAAGTGCAGATGAACCAACTCAAGGGAATTTAGGCATGAAAATCTTAAACTAAGCTCTTGTGCTAAGAGGGGATTTATGATAGGAAGATATGAAGCTAAAAGATCATATCTACAATTATAACTTATTACTAGTTAGTGTATTAGCTACAAAGTGCAAGAACAAGCATTGTTGTTGTAGGTTACTTGGCTTCTCTTCCAACAAGTTCTAGACGAATTGATCAGCCATTACTTGGGAGAGAGAAAAAATATCATTAGATAAGGGTATAACCGTATTGAGTAAAGATGAACGAGTGTTGATTTGGTCAATTGTCACACTCATAATGATGGTCATATACTCGTTATACAGATTTTTGATTGAGGGAGGAGTCATACAAGAGCTCAATATGGTGAACATGAAAGATCAAGTTCCCAGCCAAAGGGACTTCAGTGACATTGAATATTATTTTTATTGTGAGAAAGGTCATAAAAAATCAATGTCCCCAACCGGGAGGATTTGGAGAGACTACGTCAAATGAAGATAAATGACGCCAAAACATCTCAATCTAAAGTTGTAGTCACCTCTGGAGATTACAATGATGATGTTTCTTAGCAATGAACGATGATGTATTTGACGTTTCAAAGTGGGTTACTTATTCAGCTTCGTCTGCACATATGCCATGATGTAGAAGGGTTTGATGTATTGCAGATGCGCGGAGAGATTGGTCATCAAGATTGAGGTTCATGATGGTGGAGTTCAGATTTTATGAAATCTGAGGTTGGGCTGTTAAAACCTAGTCTGACTCGGAAAAATCGAACCTGACCTGGCCCCAACCCAGTTGCTCGTCGGTCCGCGGATTTAGATTAATTCGGTCTCCAAGCCAGTCTAAAACACGTACGGAGAAATATATTTATTTAGGTGGCGTATGAATACAATCTGGTTCATATATGTGGGAGGATGCGTCAAGGATTGCATCCAATAATTACTAGTACATCACAATAACAAGGGTAGCTGTTTTTTTTTCTTTATTCCCTCATAATCCAAAACCAACGAATAGTGTACTTTTAGCTCCATTGAAAATGGAACAAGTTGTCTTTTCTTATTTACAAACTTATATTTAGTGAGCCATGATCTTAGATATAAACATCATGCCTTAGTTTGAAGCCGGATTTTTATTGTAATTTTTCTTAGTTGTGCTTATAGTTGACTGATCTAGAATGTTTGACATGTTCGCAGGCTGGTGGTTTAGTGGGTTCAAATGGACGCTTACAAGGTCGCCTTGAAGTTTCGAGGGCTTTTGGAGATCGACAATTTAAAAAGGTTAGAGTTCACTGTTAACATGGACCTGTGTGGTGCCCAGTTTTTGATGTACCTCACTTGTGCATGAAAGATCCAAATAAAGCACATTAGTTTACTAAACGGACCAAGTGTCATACACGAGTTTTCCCTTGCTTTGAATTTCTTCTTCTCCTCACGATCAGTATCATTGCTGTCATATCCTTGCATTTCAGACTATTTGAATTTAAAATAGAAATGTTGGAAGGGTCCATATCGGGCGTGGACAGTTTCCTCGAGAAGGATGGGCAGTGGAGGTGAATGTAATGGCATAGCATAAGCAGAAAGCTCCTGACAGGGAAGAATGACTCCTAGGCAGATGGTGCTAGTAGTGACCTATACTGATTATGAAGTGAGCTTATGGAGGGAGTTTTAAGAAGGGAATAGGGGACGGGGGAGGATAATCTTAGATAAGTATGCTAATGTGTGTCCTAAGATTTTTATTATTCGCAATTTTTTCGATTTCATAATGTTAATGCTTAAAGAGGCTTTTGTTTGCAGTCTTGCTCTACAATATTTCTATTCCTAAATTTATTGTTTGTGGAGTTATTTGCCACCTTTGGCTTAGAGGATCTGATTATTTGGTCTGAAGGAGTAGATTTATTCATGGTATGAGGTTCGTGATCGCGGTAACGGTATCACATTTTTGTATACTGGTCTGATTATCGGTGTTGGTGTAGTATCATCTTTAATAGTCATCTGTCTGGCCAAGTATCGGCAAGTATGGGCCATGTATCGTCTGTATTGTTCAAAACTCTGCTTTACAATAACATCAGAGCCTTAATCCCAAAACTCGGCCTTATCGACTATTTTTAAGGAACGATCTATACATTGGGAAATTCAATATGCCGCGTGATGATCAATATTTAATACCAGGCACAGCCAATCACCTTTTGAATAATGGTCTATATCCTATACGAGTTTCTTGAGGTAATGGAAAAACTTAATAGTTCATACTTTTGCAGATGTCCATAAGGGTGCATAAGTTAAGCACTTAATTAATCTAAGCAGGAGCTTTGCCAAATGGCATTAAGATAATTTTACTTACACTTCTTACATTATGCGCTAAATGTCAGAGGTAGCATGAGGAAGATGACTGCTACTTTGTATCCTACACTTAATAGATAGAAATGGTCCATGGTGTTCAGTTGCAATTTTTATGGTAGGGAGGAGACTTCAATCATTGCAAAATATAGGATTGAGCCTTAATCTCTCGCCTAATTAGACTATTGGAAAAAAGTAAAGCAACAGTTCTCCCTCCTAAGTCTCCAATTGATTGTACGGATACTTCTTAATGACTAATATCTAGTATATGTATATATATATTTTAGTAGGTATGGACGGTAATGCCCAATGAAATGTACATGTTGTTTTGGGGGTCAAAGCTTATTTGCTTTTCTATGTTTTCATGGAATTTGCCAGAGTTCGAGTTGGATAGACCAGTTCCATGATGCAACTTATCCTAATTGATCCTGGTGTTTGGCTTCCTTCTTAACATTTTGGTTTCAAGTTGAATTTTGCTTTAGGTGTTTAAGAAGTACCTCCTCTTACGTTAGGTTTCCTATTCTCTTATGGTTTATTTTGTTTTACTTGAGTGCTAAGAAAGCTACAAGTTCGACGTTGGTGCAACCGTGTTCCTCTTTATACTTAATTTTATGTAAATCTAGCTCTAAAAATCTCAAATATGCAACTGAAGGAATATAGCACAAGTATAATAGGTGTTCGATTCCTAGAAAACAAAAATCAATGAGAAATGAAGCATGATCAATTTTTGCTGGGCAGAGATTGAATATTGAATCAGCCAATTTCCTTGAGAGAAAGGTAGTGTTATGGTATGAAATCAAGGCCGCCACACGGAAACACCATCGTTTTATAGAGGTTTGGAGAGTATCACAATCACACCTCACCGAATTTTGAGTTGATACTTTACGAGGGTAGGCCGTGACAACCTGTATTGTGCCTGTGACCAAGAGTCCAAGACCAAGATTTAATACTACAGGTTGTGCGCTTTAATGATTTAAATGCTGTAGTGTCGGACTGTCTTTATTCTGGAATAGCTTATGATATTCATGATTTCCTGCTGAAAGTGATACCCATTTCAGGTAGGTGTTGTTGCAGTGCCAGACATTCAATCATTTGATATTACTCAGAGAGAGCACTTCATTATTCTTGGTAGCGATGGCCTCTGGGGGGTATGTGTTAAATATCTTATCTTTGTTTTCCTATGCAGTACACATATTTTTATGTGAGCAATAATGTGGCTTAATTTTTATGATAATCTAGGTGCTTGGACCTAAAGATGCTGTTGATTTCGTGCATAAGCTATTAAAAGTAAGTGGTCATTATCCGATCCTTTTTTACCTGTTGTAGCTCCTTTAGTATTTAGTTATACCATCCTAATATTTGTCTGTTAAGTTGCATTGCTTTCCAATCAGCATTGTTACCCATTTTTGTTTAATGTGGCATCTCTAGTTCATGCAACGACCGCTGTAGTTTCCATATAGACATGGATGTCATTTGCTTACATGGAAGAACGAATCATGACTTTCTGTTATGTGTATGATGTTTGGCAATTTGTAATCCCGTCCCAACTAGGCCTGTCCTAAACATTTCTAACCCATTCTTGTTTGTTACGACTCTCTGTGTTGGTTGTTTTAGTTTATTTTTGTATTCTCACTTGTCAAGTTTGCATTCTCTTTGCTGTTAGGTTTAGTTATCAGTTTCATTTTGGGTGCTTTGAGTTTGATCTCATTATGAGACATTTTTGAATTTATGAGACTATTGGATTTAATGAAAGGGATTAGTTTAATTTTAAGTTTATTATATGTGCACTTGAATGGATAGCACAAGTTGGACGGTGGGATCATAAGAATCTAGATCAAACCCTTCTTCGAAGTCCGAACACTACATTTCTGACTAGAGATTTTTTGGTTGTTTAAGTGGTCAAGTTTTTTCAATGGCTTTTTTGAGTTTTTAGTAAGAATTTCTCGTTTTTACTTACCTTCAACCCTTCTCCGAACACTATACATTTCTGACTAGACTTTTTGGCTGTTTAAGTGGTCAAGTTTTTTCAATGGCTTTTTTGAGTTTTTAGTAAGAATTTCTCGTTTTTACTCCCCCCCCCTCATATACAAGTTGGTTCATAAAAATTTAAAATGAACCATTAAAGACGGTTATTTCATCAATAATGATGTATGCATCGTTCATTCAGGAAGCTAATAGAAATGCAACAGTACGACTGAACTTTATTTTTGTTATTTGAATTTCAATCCTATCCTCAATGCATCATTATCTGGCTGAAGACTCTTACCTTTTGAGGTCTGAATTGTTGGGAACTTTGTACAGGAAGGTTTACCCGTTGCAGTTGTTTGTCGCCGATTGGTCAGAGAAGCTGTTTTTGAAAGGGGTTGCAAAGATAACTGCACTGCACTAGTAATTATTTTCAGGCGCGAGTAGGGGCTGGAAATGAAGCGTGTTTCTTTGTAACTTTCGGCGATTTCATTCAATACTTGTTGCCACCAAATAGGCTGATTCTTATATGCAGGTGTTAGTTTGTAGGACGCTAAAACTTCCAGCAATACTTTTTTCATGTAGAGTTGCAATGCCTATTTACTGATGGAACTTAACGTGCACAAGACAGTAATCAGTATAGGCTAAGATTCAATAGACTAAAAGAAGTATTTTATAGTGGAATTTGTAGAGATTGTCATAAATAGAGAATGTAATATGTTTTAAGTATATTTATGAGGAAGATATATTTTCTAGCACTATTAGACATTATTCATTTCTAAAGAACGTCGTGGTTCAGATATACTTATTATGAACAATAGGTCTCATGTTCGAATGCTCCCTCTTTTCTTATAATGCGATTATGTGCACGCTTCGTTAAAAAGAAAAAAAAAAAAGAAAAAGAACGTTGTAGTTAGTGATGACAATCTTACCCTCGAATATTTGTCTATTGTAACTAAATGGGTGTGATATGGATGATGGTGTTCAAGTGAATATAAGGTAGCCTATGGATAAATACAGAATGGGATATGGACACACTATTATACACAAATATAAATTTCAATTTCATTTTTATAATAATTAGTTTTCATAAAAATTATCATTTTGTTTAATTCCAATATTTTAACTTTTAGAATAACTATTCTATTATTACAACTCATATTCACTTCTCTCATATTATCACATTTTCTGTTTTATCGAATTTATCTTTATTAATGTCGAACTTAAATAATTTTTAATCTACAAAATTTGCACCAATTACTTGAATTTATTGGTTTTTATTTATTCATCAACTATTTTGAACTTCATTTAAGTTTACAATTTGTTAATCTCGAAAAATAATTGATAAATAATGGTAAAATTATTAAGGATTAAAATTGTTTACCATATATTCAGTTTGCCCGCTTCACCATGTGTATATGGATGGATATCGATGAGCAAAAATATATTCAATGGATATTAATATATATGAATGAAAAATAATTAAACGGATATGGAGATCGGTAAACCTTTACCCTATCTGCAATCCACTCATTTCCATCCCTAGTTGTAGTTAACTTAATTTTACTCGTCTTCCTAGCGGACAAACATAAGGTAAATACTACTATACCCATGTTGTATAATAAGCATTGTACAACCACTATACATTTATCCGAGCTTATGTAACACCCGGAAATGTACCCTATTTTTCTAGTAGAAATATTTTACGAAACTTTTTCAATAATTTTAAGTTTTAAATTATAATTTTAAGTTCCGAGTCGAATTTAGAATTTCCTAGTTCGTATTTGGAATTTCTGCGAGATTTCATGAAAAAGTCGTCTTCAGTCTAGTTTGACTTTCTGGACTTTGGAAATCGTGTTTGACTTTTTCTCTACACAACTCACAACACCCTCCCTCCTTAACCTAAAATCTCATTAAACACAAAATCAAACCTAGTTTTCTTCTTCCTTAAGAAATCAATTTCCCTCTTTGATTTCCATCTTAGATTTGGCGTAGTTTCTTCGTTACTCGATAGAATTTACGTAAGTTCATCTTATTCTGCCTCCCGTACCTTCCTCTATCCGTATTGATAATAAAATTATCGTCTTTCTCGCTTTTTAAGCATTCCGTCTTTCTCAAGATGAACTTTATTCATCTTTTTACGATCTATTTGTAGGTGGCTACCTCCAAGATCCCGACAAAGACTATTTCCTTATAGAAGAGGAGCTTGACGATCATTAGAGACGCTCAAAGGTAACGGTGAAGGGTTACTCGGTATTACTTACGTGTTTTACATGTTTATATGCTAGAAAATCGTATTAGAATACGATTTGGAAGATTAGAAACCATGCTATGATTAGTAAATGATGTTATATGATGGATATTGATGATATATATTGATTGTTGATGATTATTAGAAGTATAATTGAGTTTTGAAATGAATTGGTTGAGCTTTGGAAGCTCACGGGTGAAGAAGTGATCCCAGCCGGTCGACCGGCCGCCGGTCTGACCACCGGCTGGGAACACATCAGAAACCCCTTTGGAAATTGAGAATGTGTATGAAGTGGTGCTCCAGGCCGGCCAACCGGCCACCGGTCAACCCACCGGCCTGGAACACATCAGTATTGAAGTTTTGATTTTGGTGTGATTGGCTGTGCCGGTCGACCGGCCGCCGGTCGACTGACCGGCCCAGACCCCTTTTCTCTGTTTTTGAGTTTTTGCCTGTGTTCTGAGCCGGCCCACCGGCCGCCGGTCTCCTGCCCGGCCTGGAACACGGCTGTATGTTTTTCCTTCAATTTCTAAAACTCGTAATTTATAATAGTTCGCATGATCGGTTTATCGTATAATTTTACGTAAGGTCTTATAATATTCATATTTTGGATATATGATATCTCTTTCGCATGTATCACATGTTTTGTGACGGTTTTCGATATGTTCCCACTTTGAGTCGGTTTTTACAAATGAGTCGGTTTGAGCACTATTTTGCCTTGTGCTTTGTATTCTCATTCCCTTGGCTACCTTCCCGTTCGTAAGGCTGGAATGTCGGAACGGAGAGGTATCCTACTGCTTAAATGCATGTGTTAGTGGGCATACGACGACGTTGTTGGGAGTTGAACGCTATTCGTTGATCGACCCGGCCGTCAAATGTTGTGTACTTGCGAGGTGGTGTTATTTGCATGTAGCGTACCGCATGTTATGAGGCTTGAGCTGTTTTTCCGCCTCTTTCGTGGATTGATCTACCGAATTTGGGGTACTCGGCGTCATGTGTAAGACCGAGTCTTGGGTGCGAAACGTTTTATCGCACGTCGAATCGGAAAACGTTATATTCCGAGATCCTGGCCAGGTTTAGACTAGTACCGTATTATTATCGTCGGGCTACCAGGAGGAAAATAGTCTACATAGGCGAAATGTAAGCATCGCGTATGAGTTCAGGGAAATGTGATCCCGTGGATGCCTTTTAATCATACTTGCCATGTACACGATGCCAGTGCGTTTCATTTACCGTGAGAGTTCTCGTCTTGTGTCGTCGTTCTTTGAATGCGTTATTTCATGATATTGTTCATGGTCATTGCATGATTGGACACCGTCATTGTCTTGGTTCGTGAATGGATGATAATATGTTGGATTTATTGTAATCATCGCATGACTTGACTTGGTTTGTCTGTCGAGTCTCAATCTTATCAATCTTATACCGCTAACGGTGAGATGCAAGCCCTAGTGAGCGTATTCGGTTGCCTAAGAGTGTCTTCCCCGAGTCTTTGGATAACATGATGGTTTCGGATTTGATTTCCACATGACCTTATCATTTTATATATGATTGCCTATCTATCCTTATCGTATCTCACATGTATATTTATATATGCATGATTTTACTTTCGTATTTCCTTCTATGTACGTTTAATGTGATATGGCTGGGAGAACCCGGAGTTACTCCCCACTGACTGTGGCGTTCATGTTTTTCATGGATGAACAGGTTGCTTGATTGGATGGCTTTTTGCTTGTGGTATTTTGGGTTCGTGTGTGAGCTAGCGGGCGTTGTCCCTAGGAAGTTTCACCTCTAGACGATTTTAGCTAGTTTTGCTAAACACTTGTTCTTTGTTAACATTTTAAGAGACCCCGTCTCTTTGTTGTATTTCCGTACTTAGTTGTAATATTTTGACACTCCTCGTTTTATTTAACTTGCATGTATAAAAGTTTTTAAAATACCGTATTTCCGACTAGACGGGGTAATTTCATCTTGAACTATGATAGATGGGGTAAATCCGACTAGACGGGGTATTTTCATCATGCTTGTATGTTTTTTATATTTCCGCATTCGCGAGGGTTGTCACATAATGAGGCATCAATATGATTATTTTCTCAAATAATAACATCTCTCAAACACATCCTTTAGGTGTGACTTTTAGGGATCAGTTGATCACCGCCATCTGTATGACAATAACGTCAAACTTATCTAGCAAGGCAACCGTTATCGATAAACGTTAATCAACTGATTACAATACAAAGTATACCCTGTGAACCTTAGCTGTTATCACACTAACTGTGGAGGACACTAGCTCCAACACGATATCCTCCCCACACAATGGACATGTTTCTTTCCCATGCACCGTATGCCCAAAAAGGTCGCCATAAGCCGGATAGCCGGTTATTGTACACAATAACATCGCTCTCAAATTGAAAGTTTCATTCCTATATGCATCAAATACTTCTATCCCACTATCCCACAAAATTCGCAAATCATCTAAAAGAGGTTCCAAATAGACATCTATATTATTTCCAGGTTTTTTAGGGCCGGAAATTAACAACGACAACATCAAGTACTTTCTTTTCATGCACACATATGGAGGTAAGTTATATATTGCCAACACTACTGGCCAAGTACTATGTTGGGTACTCATGTTTCCATGTGGGTTCATTCCATCAGTGGACAGCGCTAGACGTAAGTTTCTAGGTTCAATGCCGAACTCGGGTTACTTAGCGTTGAACGATTTCCATTGCATACCATCTGCCGGGTGTCTTAGCTTCCCATCATTTATTCTTCCAGTTTCATGCCAAATTAACATTTTTGAATCATTGCTATTCGCAAACATCCTTATGAATCTTGGTATCACTGGAATATACCATAACACCTTAGCCGGGATCCTTTCCTTATCCTTATAACGCCACACAAAACAAACCGGACAATTGGTTAAGTTTTGATATAATTTTCGATACCATACGCAGTCATTTGGACATGCATGTATTTTCTCATATTTCATACCCACCCCTCTAATTAGTGTTTTAGCCTCATATGTCTTAACGGAAAGAACATTACCATCTGGAAGCATGTCGTTTATCAAGGCTAATAAACTAGTGAAACACGTGTCACTTACCCCATTTGCCCCCTTGATATTATACAACTTCACCACAGCCGACATCTTTGTGTACTTACAACCAGGGTACAGAGGCGCTTCAGACTCACACAACTTCTCATACATGTTGTCAAGGTCATCCAAATTAATGTTGTTATCTTCAAAAGCATTTGATTCATCATCTTTTTCTTCATTATCTGTAGACCCAACATTCAACTCGTCTGCTTCCAACTCAACATACTCGGCAAAGTCGGGATCATCAGTTATCCTTTCGTATACCTCAAGATCATCTTCTTCAAAGTTATTCTCTTCCTCTAATGATTCCCCATGAAAAATCCAACGGGTATAGGATCGACTAAAACTATACTTTTCTAGGTGAATTTTAACGTCCGGAATAGCCATATACCTACTATTACCACATCTTTCACAAGGGCATGGAATACTAGAAGAACCATTCAAATTGTTCGCAACGACTTCATAAAATTCAGCTAAACCATCCTTATAGTTTGGGTCACTCATATTCGCAGCATTCATCCAAGTTCGAGTCATTTATCTACATTCGTAGTATATATAGTAAGCCAATTAATTCAGAAAATCCAACTAATTAAAACTAATTCAATAATAAGCCAACTAATTCAGAAAATGCAATGTATAAGGCAACTAATTCACAAATAAACGAAATTCAGGAAATCAATAAAGAAAAATTATTAGAATACCTGATTAATAAGAAATAGCAGATGGAGATGATGACAAAGAGACGATCAGGGAGTATGTCTTAGTGTTTGTGGTTTTGTGATGCAGTATAATCGCTTTGTGTTTGTGTTTTTGTGTTGCAGTACAATATTATTAGTGTTGTGTGTTTTTTTCATCTTTATTAACAAATATTGACAACGGTTATTATTCATAGTAAACCGTTGTTATTAGTTTACTTATTTACAACGGTTAACAAAGTTATACCCGTTGTTACAACTAACAACAACATACAACAAAATCATATCCGTTGTTATTAATTTACGCCAAATTTTGCGCCAAATTAATAACACATTATAACAACGGGTTTGTTCGTGCCCGTTGTTATTACTTTTCCTTATTTCGCGCCAAATTAATAACAACGGATATAGAATAAACTGTTGTTATTAGTTTATTTATTTACAACGGTTATTTTAGTTCACCCCGTTGTTAAAACTAATAACAACATTCGAAAAACTAATACCGTTGTTATTAGGTTTAATAAAATTCCGCGTAAAAATAATTATCCATTCCACAACGGTTTTTCTTAATTTTCGTGAGTATGCGTTGTTGATGGGGCGTTGTTATTGCATGAATTTGTAGTAGTGTCTAATAACTGTTTTTCATCGCATCCTTCAAATAAGTATGACTGTGGACACCCTCAAATTGGCGGAAAGAAAAAAATATTTAAATACATAAACAAAGGTGTCATAACAAAAGGAGAATAATATTATACATAATAATTATACAAGACGGGAGACATATCTCCCGTATAAATACGGAAATAAAAGAGTGTATAATAATATACAATCTAAGAACCGAATATAGGTCCAAGGTAAATACTTCGCTCGCTAGCTCGTCAATGTACCCCAAATATGCATCACCACCTGTTCGCCCGCATTAAATATAAACACGGAAGCCACAGTCAGTGGGGAGTAACTCCGAGTTCTCCCAGCCACGAAATGTCGAGTTTAATAAAAATGAATAAACATAAAAGCAATGTATATTGAAAATACAAAACCTAACATATATGATATGCGTTTCATGTTATGAAACAATTAACTAACATATAACCTATCATATGAAAGCTATCATGTGAACCCGATAATAAAATATAACAAGAGGTAGGGAAGCTGGTATGCTAGCTCAGAGGTTACCCTGTAACATGGCCATGATACACTCAAACCCTAATCAACACGTAATCATGTGAATCAGTTAACAATCAGTAATCCACACTCTATCAACCTTAGCCGGCTTGCATCTCACCTTCTAAAGCTCATAGAATCATCAAACATGAAAGGCCAATACTTCTACAAACAGGCATAGTTCTTAGCACCGTCAATAGTCGACTGTAACTCGAGTCTATACCACGAGGTAGGATATACTTAAATATTTAGGCTCAGCGGTCACGCCGGTAACATGGCCCAAATACCAAGCACACATCTAGGCTCAGCGGTCACACTAATGACATGGCCCAGATCCAAAGCACATATCTTAGCTCAGAGGTTCCTCTCATAAACATGTCCAAGATACGACTCAACCCTAAACCTAGACTGCGCAGACCCAGAGAAATGCGGAAAAACATCGCATCCAAGACCCATGATACAATCACATGAGTACACCCTAAGAAGATCCATCAAAGGGGTTGGCTAGTACTTAAACTGGCTCCATTTTCCCAAAGTGGAAACAATGGCAGCCATACCCCGACTTGGATATAAACCCACCAAGCCGGGACACAGAAGCTATCAAGCCGCAAACTCCATATACTCGTTAAAGATAGTACTGGCCTATCAATGTCATGGTCCAAGATACTCATTTAGAATTAGAATGGTCAAGACGCCATATACTCATAATTCTCTATGGGTACTTAGTCAACACGACACCAACCATATAATTAAACAGTCACGGGCAAAACTTCCTATCATGTGACTAATTGCATATAAATCATATTCAAATATCATATCGCCTCATATATACTAAGGCTCATTCATTCATTCATTAAATAAAACCTTACCTAAAGACAAATCCCCGACCTGAGTCCCGCGACGGGTCATCAGTCAAAACGGGGCTGACTAGATCTTAGTTTGACCAAACCCGTTTGGTCAAACCGGCTAGAAACAGAGTCTT